>QNGE01002295.1:106346-119435 GCA_008508345.1 Paragonimus westermani | reverse complement strand
CATATCAATACCAAAACCATCAACCCGAGCTACAAACAACAAAACCACTGTTTCCAACCATCAGAAACCTTAGTTTTTAAATGGTTACACCGAGTAGGACGTTACTTATAGAGTTTTCATATGAAAAAGTCCGACAGACCTGGCTCCGGTAGTCCTCGCTCAAACCATAAACGTTGTCGTAAGTTAACGTTGAATTACAAGCTGCTGAGGTTTGTTGACTCGGTGGGATTGAGGGTTTTATACTATGTATGTGAACAGAGTATTCCTCTTCCGATAAACACGACATGCACAATAAACCGCAGTTGTCCTCGTTCGTTAGTCCAAGTATCCTGTGTACAATGGAATACGATGTGTTACGCACTTGAGCCAGCCAGTGAATACTCTTTTGAGGGCTTTTTTAAAACTTCACAAGACCTCATCATCGCACAGTCACCTGTCTGTTACCTTTTGCTTACCAGCCTCGTATTGTGAATGCCACCGAACAGTAGTCACTCCGATCGGGAACGTCACAGCAGCAGCATCATACACTTATAAGTTCCTTCATCAATGTAAGTATGTGGTAGTGAAACTACTGTTTTAAAAACAAGCATGGGACTGAGGGCGAGATCATCAGTATTTGATATAAATTCGACACAGCTGATCGCACCTGTCACATTCCTGTACGCAGTCCAATGAGCCCGTTTCAAAAAAGAGCGCTACACTTAAGCTTCATTCATCATAGAGCTTGCCGGTGCTGCACATCGTTGATCCGGTTTGGAGTAGAAATCCGACCACGCTTTCACCAGGCAATCCTGTCGACCACTGCACCGTTGACCGCACACTGAAAAGGTCCGCATTGTCACCTACAGATGCTCAGCCACATTTACTTGTGAGTACTACTCAGATTGTCCCATCACCCTCAAGGGAGACACGGTACTTGTCCGGTTAACTCCTGCCGATGACTACACGATTGGGACTTTTTTGCTAGTTGAATTCACAGAACTCATTAACTTGCTAAGCGGTATTTTGACGACTGTTGATTAATGAGTGGTTTCGCTTTATCTAAATTGAATTAATGAGCTCTAACAAGAGCAAAACACGTGTTTCTCTTGAAAACGAGTTGACCGAGCTGTTTGTGGGGATGAGGCGACTGTGATCAGTTGTGAGTGTTATTCAGCTAATATCAACTAAGTTACTGATGAGTAATCGAGGATTTGGTTTATTTTCAAGTTGACCACCACACATTTGATCGCAGTCTTCGCATTCAGATAGACTTTCCAGCCAGCCTATTTCGAAAAGAAGCACTAGATTCGATATTTCAGATCACTGACTACTCACCAGTAATCTAAAATATCGCCTTGCAGGTTTAATGAGATCGGANTCTTCTTTAATATTTGTTAGTAACGTTTCCTTTTAGGGTGTTGATGATGACTGATTTTCATAGACGAACTTGCGGATTATTTATGGATAGTCCGGTCGTTATACGTGAGGTTTGCTGCATTCCTGATGGTGGGGTTATCATGTGGATCTATCTGGTTAGTTGATATATCTCCGTTTGAGTTGATCAGGCATCTTGAACCTCACTGACATGGAAACGTGACTGGGCGTTCAGTTCTGGTGTTTTTGTTACGTCGTGTGTGAAGTCAGTGGCACGTGGGTAACACGTTCGTCCCACGGTTACATGGTGCTGTGTTCGAATTTTGGTCACGACACGGATACGCACTGTCGGTGAGCCCTAACAAGAGCGAAGTGTGAGCCTATTGCTTTTCGGAAGGGTGGGTGCGTGGAATGTCTGCCTGAGTGTAACAGCTGCGATCGAGTGTGAGTTGTATTCAGTATATGTTGACGTAATTTGTTTCCATTGTTCAAAAACGATATATTGTTCGCAGTAATTTAGAATGTTGGTACTGAAATCATTCCACATTTCGGGACGTTTGTGATTGGGGAAGGTGAGCCCGTTTGTAAGCTCTCTATGTAATTCAGTTACTCGAACATCATCTCTGCTTAACAGCTTTGTAGAGAACCAAGCGGATAGTATAGATGGAATAGTCGGCTCAGATGAAAGAGGAATGTGCTGGAACGTTAAGCCGAGAGTGAGACGCGGTTAAGCTCTACTGATAAGTAACGAACCGAGAAACGTCATCAGTGGGTCAGCATTTTCAACTGGGATGCGTTTATCGTAATCAGAATATTATTCCGATTTGTCTAGACGTGAAATTCAAACATTTTCGGAACATCTGTGAAGTTACAACATTTCTACATAAGACGCCTTGTGGGTTACAAAGCCAAACGTCATCAGAAAAGCTTTTGCACATTTGACACAGCCTTATAGTAGGGAAAATCAGTCAAGCTGTCCTGCAGTTTCCCACTCAGCGTGGTAAGTTTTCACAGCAAACCTCCGACACCATGACTCACTTCACCCAGCCAGCGGGTTTTCATCCACCTGTCGATCTGTTTTGCTGCGGCTAAAGAAGCTTCGACCGAACATCGAATGTGGGTAAAACGTCGTTTAAGAGGATTGCATGTAGGGAAGGGAGTGTGGAACCTTCGCACTGACTGCCAACTGTGTTTCAAAAGGGTTCAAGTCGTTTAATTAATAGCTCATTTGAATAATAGTATGTCTTACGATAGTTCCATGGCTTGTCCAACAAGTGTGACTGGACAAAGCGACACAGATCGTTGAACTCCACATCTGATTTAAACTCCACTGGAACCGTGTTGATGGCGCCAATTTCTTTTTATATGTTTGGTCCCTAGACCATGTACAGTTAACAGGCTCTATCCGTGCGATTAAGTGTCGGATCAGATAATTCCGGATAATTTCAATGTACGCCTTTCATGTTTATCGAATTTCCTCGGCACAGAATCAGTAGAAGTGAACCAGGTAACAATAACGGGTATATCTGTCACCCCGAACTGGCGTTGGTCTGATGAATCTGTTTCTGTCCTAAACCACACTTGTGCACTCACTTCCAACTATAATCCTTCACTATTGGCTATCTTCTGTAATCGTTTCTATATCATCGATGTTGGTTGCGGATAGAACGCCGTCAGTGACGTTGACGGTGATGCCGATCGTCTTGCCAAAATTCCACCCAAAAACATTGTTTCAATATTTTCAGATCATCACCACAACGTTTTCCGTGTTCATGATTGGCTTCTTAATCTTCTTTGGATCACGGTTGTAGTTATGGTCTTCCGGGTTTCTCGGAGTTTGTGTTGACGTATGACAAGTTTGGTACTTTGATTAGCTAATGGTCTATCTAGCCTCCTGCAGAAAAGCATGGTTTCTCATTTCTTACGCTGCATCATCATGGTGCAATTTTCAGTTCATTCTGCTGAGTCGTTTTCTTGGATTGAATGTTATCAGTCTACCAACAACGTGGCAACAGAAGTATTTCAGACAGGTTTTATTTGAATGTGCAATCTTAAACCTAAATGGACAGTTTAGGGCTGTCGTTACTGTGCCGTCTGGTTGCCAGCCGACAAAGTAATCCCTGTGCAATCCCGGATGTGTCGTTTTCCGAATCGCATGGAGAAAAATGTTTGAACAAATTGCCATCTTTCAGGTTCATCAGTGAGGGTCATGGGTTCGAACTCATCCACTCAGATTACTTCTTTCTGGGTCTACGGACTACTTATGATCTTCGCTAGTTCATGATAGAAAACAGCGTGTACAGACTGAAACCTAGGCCTTGCTGATGATGCACTTACCGGTTTGCCCAAATAACTGTTAATCGCACTTAGTTGAATATTCGTGCTTGTTTATTTTTAGTTGTTTTTTTGTTCCTTTGATTGTCGTTGTTCCACCGAACAGCTCTCTCTCTCACTGACGGTTTACACGTTTTTTTTTAAGTTCAGAGTTATATTTTACGGAAACTACAGGTTGCAATCGTGCGGCTTCCTTAAGATGATGACCATGGTAGACACTTATTTTCTCGTTCTTGTAGCCGACATTTTGGTTACTTTATGCTGTTTCCGTGCGTGTTTGTATGTAAACCCACTTTCCCTGTTTTCAACTAGCTGGCCTACTGCATTGTCCAATTTCTGGACAAAGATCCCTCTCTTACAGAACAGGTTGTGAAAGGTCTGTTGAAGTTCTGGCCGAAGACTTATTCCCAGAAAGAGGTGATGTTTTTGGGCGAGATTGAAGAAATTCTCGAAGTCATCGAACCATCTCAGTTCCAGCTCATCATGGTTCCGTTGTTTCGTCAAATTGCAAAATCTGTGTCCAGCTCTCACTTTCAAGTGAGTCGTTTCTGGCCATCTTGTCATTCTAGTGTGCATTGCAGCTGTTTTCTTCTGTTTCCCTTTTTCTAAATCTGATCTGAAGTGCAGTTTGCTTCTGGCCAGGATGTTTTCTTTTTTTACAGGGCTACTAATGATTTAATCTGGCTACTCTGTTACTCGGAATTCGAATCAGATACTACTGTCATCGTTTATGGCCTCATGGAGATGATTTCCAAATCATCCCCATGAAGCTGTCAAAAACGCATAAGAAACCAATACGCGAAGAACGACAGGCAGATTTGGCAAGGTAGGGCTGTATGATCGAATCAACCACAACAACGATAGTATTCAACTGTGAAAAAGGGAAAAGACCCTGGCTTAGCAATTAAGGGTTTCCCTTGTCAACTCGTCAGTCAACCTCGTGATATTCTGTGCTGGGTTTGTACTCGAAACTTGGCGGAGAGTATCCTGGCGCGGTAAACAATTGGCTAACTTCCCTCGTACTTGACCTTGCTTCCCAATTCTTTCCACTTTCAAAGTTGGATCGTATTTACTTGTGCACTGGTCTGAAAACGGGCTGAGTGCTGGTTCAGCATCTTGAAACATGCATCATTTGTGAAACGATTGAGTATACATAAGCAAGATTTAAGTGTAGTGCAACAAGTCTAACGATTATAAAGAAAGGGAAAACAATTTTCTCCAGTTTTTGCACTGCATGTGGGTTTCAACTTTTTGGATGTTTTGCTGGGTTTGTCTAATTTTCTTCAGATTTTAAGGGCACGGTGAACCTAACACTAAGCGCAGGAATCTGATGTCAGTTTTGATCTATCTTCTGCCATTCATGAGATGCGGATTTCACGTCGATTTGAATAATTGTTGCCGCCTTCACGTGGCCCTGAAGGTCACAGTTTCATATAAATATAGCTGCATTTTCTCTGTTCTGGTCAGGTTGATGGTTTGGATAAAAACGTGCGCCATTAGTGGACTGCCCTCTGTGTCTTCTCTTTATTTTCGTCTTGCCGTACTCTAATTCTTGGGTAGTGCACAGTTGGTTATGAGGACATTCGTTCGAAGTTTTGGCACTCTTCGATACCACAAAAGGACTTGATTAATACACCCCGAATACAGGCGTAACAACAGACAGACCAACGCCCTGGTTATTGACTGTAGCTATGTCCTTCAATGTCTCTCGCCATCGACAGTCATCATCTTTTGGACCCAGCCAGGAAACCCACTGAATTCAATTGTGGCTAAACTAGATATCAGTTTCTTCATATCTCTTTACCAAGCCATGGACCATTCATCGTGCTGTTGTGTCAACCACATCCGTTGGGTGCTAACAAGACGCTGTATGGTTGACATTTGTTAGGCACATATCGAACTTGTGTGCTCCACTTTACCCACTGAAGTGAAACTAGTTCGTTTGAAAGGCATACATCTCGACATTTCACCAGTGCTCACCTGGTGCTGCCACTGGAAAATTCTATTGCGACTATAGTCCATTTACTTCGTTCCTTGGGTTTAGATAAGACATTCTTTGACGCCAAAGATTTTCCAAGTTATAGAGGGTTAATTTAACCTCCTAAATACCAGTGTAGCTTTCACATCTCATCTTCCCATCATTCGAGCTAGAGATTCCATCTCTAGACCAAAACATTTGCATCTGGGACATTTCATTTGGAACCAATTTTCAAATGAGTCAGAAGTTACGCCTATCAGTCATATACCCGCGGATTGCAATCTTCTAGACGGTTTTCTGCTGGTAGATTTTGCCCAAAGGGCACGGAAAAATGTGGTAGATAGCAGAACGGAGTAAGTTTACACTTTGCGGGGGGCGGATTGATAATGCAATAATGTGACAGACTATCGGCCTGATCACAACTCGGCTGCCTGGCCTACAGAACTGGTGGTGCCGTTCGTTTGCAGTTCAGTGTCATATTACCCCCCGGTCGACTAAAGTCCACGGAGGTGTATGGTGTGCACTTCATGAGACGCAGCTGTCGTGCTGTGAAGAGTAACTACGCGGCCGATTAAATACTAGTTGCTATGATACGCGAAACCGTAAGTGGTATGTCCAATCAAACCAAACTCGATCGATTGGATAGCCAGTCCACGTGCATAGATTTTAGGTAGTTGATGTGGTGAATGATAAACGAAACTGTTATCGTATCACTTTTCTGACACGGACTCCTATCACTGTAGAGTTTGAACAAACAGCAGACTTGCGGATGGTGCACTAAATGAATGGCGTACATGGTTAAACCACTTTCTGTTGGCTTCCTTCGACCACGATCAACTGCGAGTATGGATGCAGGTATACCATTGGCTACGACACGTTGTCAATTTGGATAGCATTTCCATCCAGCGGATTGTGTGATCAGGAAGAGCTCAATCTGGCGGTTGATTCCTTCCTATTTCATTCAACGGAACAGTTGTGGTCATCATTTTCCGTGACCAAATCCGATTGTTGGTGGTCTAGGTGTGGTGGATTGTCAGATCGGAGGTGCGAGTTTTCGAACGCTCGGCCGAATACCTCAACGCGCGGGAGTTACGTTCAAAAGTCTACTGCGATCGAATCAAGAACAACGTGCACGACCGGATGAGTCATCGCTCGACTGGATCGGACCAACGGGCGAGGCAGGGCAGGCGAAATACAACAGACGGCCAGATCGGAGACGTGGTTTGTCCAACATTTTGAGGAACATCTCGACACGATGTTGGAATACGGTCAAGGCCAACAGTGGGTGGATGGCGGACAGCACGAGCAACCGGACGAGTCATCGCGCAACGAAATCGGACAAACAGACGAGGAATTGCAGGCAGAAAACCCCTCGATAGAAGGCGCCGATGACACACGTAAACCGGTTAGAAGTGCACACGACGTGTGAAGGGAAACTGGGGGCTGTTGCGGGTTGGAATTATGACTCATAAACGAGAGAGCGCGCGTTGCATGTGACTGGCGATTTGGACAATAGAGATTGTGCTTTATTGGACGCCTTCTCGCTACATAAGTACATAATACCCGACACGGCAAATGTTCAGCTGGCTTACGCAGTACGTGCCACAACTAATGTGGGCCAACTCATCACATATCCCTAGCTTTCCGGAGTGTGCTGCGTTGAACGACCGTGCTGCTCATGCGATCAGTCCACTTAATATCGGTTAGCTGGCGAAAACAAAGGTGGTCAAACACAAGTCTGTTTATATCTGCGTTGTGAACAAACTACATTTCCGGACCGTAGAGCAAAACAGAACGCACACAAGCCTTATGTACCTTTCTGTTCAGCGATCACCGAACATCTTTTTGACGCCACAGATGACCCAGGGTGGCTAAAGCAACTCGTGCCTGTACTGTCCTTGCTGGTATCTCACCAGCAATAATACAAGCTGACGAGATAGTGCTACCCAAGCATGTGAAACTACCCACAGTCTCAAGGTAGGAGTGAAAATGCTCCAGTTTCGAAGCAGAGGTGCGAAGAGTATTCCGTACAACCAAGCCTGGTCTCTCATTTAGTTCGGCATGGTCTACGTGTCTTCGGGGACAGTGTCATCAACACGCTCCATATCGATCAACCTAGCGCCAGGAAGAAGCCCAACCTCAAGCTTACTATATTCCTCAGGCGCAGCTTGTAGGATATCGTGCATGATTAGACAAGAGCAGTCTTTAAGTCTAAAAAGACCACGACTGTCGGCTGTCCATGTGAATGCTGATTTTCCTGTATTCATCACAGAACACAAATGTTATCAAGGTACTTTTTGACCAGATCGGAATCCTGCCTGTTCTTCGCATTTCTGACTTTCCCTATGTATATGTACATATCTACAACAGAGTGGCATCACCTAAACTGAATGCTGCATGTTTCCTTAGATGAATTGCACAGGGCAGTCTCTGTGTGACCTATCGGCTTTTGTATTGAAATACACTGCTCGAAATACAGAACGTATAAAGTATGCACATTTGCAATCGCTTCAGCGTTACGTTGAGCTCAGGCATCAAACATCACCCAGTCGCTTATCATTTTGAGGAAGGCGACCACGTTGCACAATAAATTCGCCGCCTAGTATGATTATGTCACTGTGTTTAGTTTGTTTTAGAAGGTCGACCAGAGCATCAGAGGACGCATCTTTGGTGACATCCCAACAGCTATCTGTTGGGTCGTAAGCCGATGATCACACGACGCTTCTCCAATTTGCGTTGATAGACTTTAACCGATGTACTGACTCTGTCAGCGCATAGGCAACTGTTCACGGCGATTCATTCAAGCAAACATTGGTCTGTTCTGGGACTCGGTGCGATTCCTACCCCAGGTTGGTCACATGATTCAGCTTTCGCATCACCAGGGGTATTTGCGTTGATGTTCTATCACACTGTGGAGGTTCAAGTGTTCACACTCCCGATTCACAATTCCTGTCTTGGTGGCAAAATCATCACTGTCATTTTCCATCTGTTTCGGACATTGATATCGAACAGTGAACAGTAAGGACTCCCCACCAGACAAGGTGGAACGAAAGTGACAGATGTTCTATGTTTTGATTTATTCTGTTTCCGCAGCAACACTAGTTTTCCAGTCAGATTCTCTCTTGCACTTCCTTTCGAAAGCTTGATCCAGTGTTGCGTCGTACATGAATTTCGCTGTTGCAGTTATCACCGTTTCTCCAACGATATATTGATACTCATTTTTTGCCCGCTATATTGTGAACTTGCGGGTTACATGTGAACGTTTTACCGAGTTCCTGTTAGAATTTATCCTAATACGTTTGTTGTTGCAGCAGCAACTGACAAATTTTCTCAATCGTACGTTGTGGCTGTTGTTATTTCATCCCGTTAGCAAAAATAGATTATGACTGCCTTCTGTCTCATAGGTCATTTAATCGAAAAACAACAAAACGCGATCAATTGGAACCATTCGCTGGCTAAAAGTGAAATATCATTCAATGTTTGCGAAGAGTATGTTGGATAATACAGACAACAGCGTTAGGTGGGAAATGTGCAGTCAGAATTATGATAAAATGAATTTTCGTGCCCTCCATGCACACTGCGATAGCACTCTGATCCGTTGAAAGTGTTCGTGATTTGTTAACGGTTTCCGGTTGGCTTCTGAACCTTATTCGAATCAGTTGGATAGTTCATTGTCAGGGTATGCATTTTTATTCATCTAACTGTGTATTGTGTTCGAATCTAGAGCACGATTAACAAAGTTTTTGTACAAACATGCATCACAACCAAATATTCTGTAATCTGCAGTTTTGGTAGCGCTTGTGAATAACTTGTTGTAGTTCCAATTTTCCTTCAGTCACAGTGAGTCTCGTACAGTCCCTCCCCGGAGACATCTTAATGCATTCGAATGACGAGGACAGATGTCGTTTTTTCTGTTATTTCTCAATCTGGTTGCTCATTCACATGTGTTTGAAGGTCCGATTCACAAACCGTTCCATAGAGCATAGCCTAATCCATTCCAGTGAGTGTTGCTTTAAACATATTTTGAACAGCTTTGGAGGGTTTGCATGCTGAGTCACTTTCAGGTTAGCATTGAAGCCCCCACAGTGGGCACTGGGATTCTAATACGTTTTAGGGACAGTTATATTAGTTCAGCCTCGAACAATCTGATCCTACCCAGCTCTTACGCAACTCACCATGTCGTTTATCATGGAACGTCTTGTGTGGTTAGGTCTAATAGTTTAAATTAACTCTAAACATCTCTCGTGCAATCCTTCGTTAAATCGGAGTGTTTTTGTCCATAGTTTTGAACACGTGTGTGTTGAGCACTCGGAACTTTTAAATCCTGTCCAGATGATATCGATTTACGACTTGTATGAGTTCATAAATCCGACCGATTTTCTTTTGCTTGTGCAATCTGACGCTTTTATCTACGAGATTCCAAAGTGTTTCGCAGTTTTACTTTTTAAAAAATCGCTTGCGCATCCTAGTAATGATACTGGCTAAATTAGCAAAAATTGTGAGTTTCTAACGTTGGCAATTTGTATGGCTTCCCATCTTACACTTTAAACAGAGATTTGTTCACTACGTACTCGCATCATCTTATTTGGCCTCTCAGTTATTCAGTTGTACACTGTAGTTAGTACACCTGGTAATCTCTGTTGTGTTCAGTTTACAAGTTAATAGTCCTACCAGTCGGGTATCGTACGCGTTTATAACTTCTGCTCACACTTCTTTCCTATCGCTTGAATTTGTCCCTAAAGTCAGTCCCGTATGATTATCGTAGTTGAAATCAGATATTTCTTTCACACTCGATTCTATTGGAGTAGTGTTCGGGTTGGCTTGTGAATTTCCAGATTGCATAGCAAAATTTCGACCAGCTTCAGTTTTACCGCGTCAAATGGAAGTTTTTTTTATTTTGGTACTCTGGTGATAATTGGTATCCTTTGCGCGCGTTTTGTCGTCACCAGTTTTGTGTGGCCTTATTCTGTCAGTCAGTGCGCTGTTGTTCGAATTTGGCTCCAAAAAACTGCTCGACAATCATGCAGTCGCTTGGCGCCGGAGTACAACATAACTGACGTAAGTCAACTCTGCTTACTGCTAATCTCGATGATTCAAGGGTGCGCAACACTGGGTATGTTGCCACACGTAACTGAAGTCAGTTGTGTTTGTTGTGCACCCTTTTGTGTCTTCTTACTTTTTGTCATCTGTTTGCCCCATGTTTCTATCACGCGTTTTTACTCGCACTTCGCATTCGTTCATTCATTTCTTCCAATCCCTCGTTGATCCATTTATTTAATCATTTTCAGTAATCGTGCATCTGTATAGAAGACACTGTGGTCAGTGTTCTGTTGGACACCGTTCTAAATTACTTGCAATTGTTGTGTTGCATCTTGGGGCGTGCACCTGGTTACATTTCGTCCACATTTGTGTTATTCGTGTCCTACCTTTTGGCATTATGGTTATGGAGATGATACTGGATCGCTAATCAAGTTGAATTGTGCTAGAAACTGTGCAAACATTTTTAATGGTGCGTCGAATAACGCATTTCAACACAAACGACGACCGTGCATCCTGTACAACTCAACCATAGAAATAAATTGATCACAGTTGTCAGTGGCACCACCCTATTAAAGGTATGTGAACCTCTTGCGACGCGGTCGTTTTCAGAGGAACACTGCAGGTACAACAGAAACGGATTTTTGTTGATTCAGCAGTCCTTATGAGCAAACATCTCCCCAACTCCGAATATGACAAAGACCGCTATGAACTGAAACGCAAACTTGCAAAGAGTCTGCTTGGGAGCCGTGAGGTTGACTACTACGAACGAGCCAGAAGGATGGGGAAGGCATCTACATCGACTGTTCTGCCTGGTTGGCGATTACACTGACTACTGGCAAGGTGTTAACGAGACCATATGTGAGAACTATGGTTCACGAATTTATGTCGTCGTGATGACTTGACTGACTGCACTCCTCCGTTCCGTATGGGAGACTGAAGAGGTGCCTCATTACTGATCTGATCAACATTTCTTCCCACTTGCAAAGTGGTCACCCGAACACCATTGTGTAACTACCATGGAGTTAGCCTTGTCTCTATCACATCCAAGTTGTTTGCGTGGCAGTGTCTGAGACACAGAGAGAACAGAATAAGAAGATAACCGACTGGTTTCCAGCTTGGATGCGGCTACGTTGCGTTCTGTTGAACGTTCGAAATGAGCCTTATAGCATCGAAGTGCTAAATGTTTCTGCAAGATTGCTGTGATTGCGTAGATTCATTGTTGAATGGTGAGGTTGTGTAGGTCGCTAATTGCCTTGTATATTTGCTAGGCTTCATTAGCGGTAGCAGAGGTGTAAAGAATGTAATAGAAGCGTGTATCTCTAAGTCTGGGGCGTCGTCCGCTAAAGTAGGACACCTCTGACAACAAAGATGCATATCTTTGAGGTTTCATGGTCGCGTGTGTAAGGCGATAGAGCTATATTAATTTACGACCGCGAAACATGTCATATACTAAGTCTGCCATACCGAGCCCTCTCTTTCGGTGCTGTGGTGGACTGGCGTATAGCACGTAATGATGTTGTGGCTTAGAGAAGTGATTTCGTTCACGAAAGTCTTGTTCGTCTCCTGGTGGTGACTCACATAATCGGTGACTAGTGGCGTTAGACGAGATGGCTCAGTGGCGTGAGTGTTGTTTATGAAGTAGGTGCATTTAATGAGGCCTTAAAGAAGCTATCTTGCTGATGACGCCTTATTTCGCTTACAGCTCAGTTCTTTGTCTGCAAGCAGTAAACACGTTGATATGAGAAGTTTTTTTATAGACCTGGCTATTTTCACTAATCAAGTCTTGTACCCCTCGTCATTTTTCGCCTCTCTTGTACAGGGTTCGACTTTTTTATTTGTTAGGCAGTTAATTATCATTGGGAACCACTGGTGCTTTTTCAGTTATAATGATGGTTTATGGTTCATATTTTCGCCCTGCGGCAGACACTGGATGATACGCACTTCTTTTTTGATCAGCGGTCGAAGTATTTTTGAACGCAAAAGCTGTTTCTGATGTGATTAACCGCCCCGTTTTCTGGGACTGTCTCTGTTGCATATGTGTTTCAGTAAAGTGTGCCAGTTTGTTACATCCGTTGTACGCTTGCTATGATTGCAGGATGTGCATTAATAAGCATCCAACTCGAGCGTTCTCCACGTCGAATGGCATTCAACATGATATCCGTTCTTTTTCAACCGTGAGTTGGGCGATATCCCGTGTGCAGCACTCCGAGGTTCTCGGAGTAGAGCTTCTACCGGGTAATAAGCTGACCGATATTGAGTATCCAGACGACATTGCATCGCTTAGTTTTTCCACAGAGAACGGACAGGCCATACTGAATCGATAACACATGGGATGACTGGCCTGTGTGATGGCATCATCATCATCATCATCATCATCATCA
>QNGE01002295.1:90876-105845 GCA_008508345.1 Paragonimus westermani | reverse complement strand
CTTCCCAGGCATACAAACCGGTCAACAACCTCTATGACTACATTATCTAACATCAAATCTACGTGGTCACAGCAATGCTGCAGAAGCACTTTGCATTTTGAGGCTACAAAGCGCATTCCGCTGTATTTAGCAGAACGCGAAGTAGCGTCTAGCATTGTTTGTGCCGATTGAAAGTTGTCAAACAGTAACACCTTGTCGTCAGCTTGTATCTTCAAGTTTTAAACAGTTGCTACAAAATTGGGTTGCACTGACCCTATCTTTGTTATCACTGGTGAGCCGGTCGATAGCGTCGTTCGCTCCACCTGCGTGGGTAGCGTCAAACTGTCAGCCCATAGTATTGATGATGAGGTGTCCACGGGATAGCGAAAATACGAAGATGGACGCCATCCTCCGTTACTCATGTCGTTAAAAAGCCGTCTACTGGATTATAGGCAGAATTTACACTACGTTCGTACGCTTGGTTTTACTCTATTGATCAGACACCTGGACCACTTGTATAGAAGGTGCACTTAGTCTCTCGGTATTTGTTCATCACTACCTTCGCCAATCGGCCTGTATCAAATTAGCTAACGTTTGGGGCAACGCGACAGTTCATCGGCGCGTATTTGGGGAATATGCAAGTTCGTGACCGAAAGCTAAACTGATCAAAACGCAGTCTTCCCTCTTTGTGCCGTAGGATCGTCTGCTGCATCGCTCACTATTCTGTGTGGCAGGTGATATTTGAAGGAAGCCGTGGTAGCGCTTTCAACAGGTGGGAAAAACTTTGTCGTCCCAACGAGCAAAATCGACTTAAGTTCTGATTGTTCACTAAGCCTCGAGAAGTTTTCTTGTGTGTCTGATGTTTGCTTGAGTAAGAATTTCTGCGGCGCTCTGGTTGAAGATATGCCCACTGTGATGCCGGTGGACGGAAATCAGAGATAACCGGTGGTGTCTTGATAATGCCATCTTTGGATGTGCTAATCAGCGGCAAATCTGATGGAACACTGGAGACCTCAGTTTACTGAAGGGAAACAAACACAGACCAACTCATCAGTTGTCACAGCAACCATCCTGTCTGCCATAAAAAGAGCTATATCTGAACTCTGTTTGAAAGAGCTGAAACGTACTGCAGTACGGGAGATCTCCGAAGAAAGTAAGAAAAGCACTTCTATCGAGTATTTCTTCGCAACCAATATCCACAAAATTTCGTTGTTGCGTAATGATGATGTCCTCTCGTTTTGGCCGACGGAATGTTGTACACATCCAATGTACATAATTTTCCTTTAGCTTTGATTGTACTCTTCGTAATGCTGCCGTCGATTTGTGCACCAGCGCGATGCCTTGCGGTCACTTCTGGTATGGTTTTGATATAGATTGCACTGCCAGTGCAATCTATTTCGCAGAACTTAAGCCTTTTTCCTCCTGTAACAAACTCCGTCTGATGAAATTTCGTGGATGGCATTATCAAGACACCACCGGTTATCTCTGATTTCCGTCCACCGGCATCACGTTGGGCACATCTTCCACCAGAGTGCCGCAGAAATTCTTACTCAAGCAAACATCAGACACACATGAAAACTTCTCGAGGCTTAGTACTCCGAACGGAGAAACTTGAACGCGTCGGACTAGTGATCAAAACGGGAAGATGGATGACCAATCGAATAGAATTCCAGAGACGAAGAAGTAGCTTACCCACTCAAAGGGCGACGATCAACCAATCAGATTCGGGGTGCAAGTTCGACAGCCAATCGGGCCTCAGGTCAAAGTTTAAACGCAACAAAAAAAGAGAATGGTAAATCAGGTCACAGGTCGAGACGAAAGTGGACAATCAGGATTCAAGTCGAGATCAACCGCTGTAGCACGTCTTTGTTTTGCCAAGCGTTGTATCTCGGCTTAGATGCGATACCCAGATCCCTGCTAGGAGGTTGTACCCAGTCTACTAACCCGGGGCCAAGAAGAACACGACTGCGGAGAAACACATTGTCATGTCTACTTCAAGTTCTACAAATGAATGGAAGGCATGTAAGTGTATAACATGAATTGGTTGCCGAATATGGCCATTTACAAATTGAACCAATGTCCGCTTGTTTAGACCACTTCGTGATTACGTAGCCATGTAAGGCCAATTCCACAGCCGTTGCACTCTGATTAGTTCATCGGGCTAACAGGATACCAACACGCACCTTCATGCCTCATCTTGGTTGGTTCAACTGGAAAAACTTGCAGGTCAATGTTTTGTTGATGATGTATTTCGTCAGCCGTCATCGATGTCCTGATTATGTTATTTTGATAGTATCGTCTCCTAACATCATCTCAGTCCGATATGTAATTGCAAGCATACGTCACACTTCATCAAACTTCACACTCAAAGCTGTACGCTGAAACAATTGCCCGCCGATGTTGTCACCTCGGTTGATGATGAAAAGTTAGCAACCTAAATGCCAAGCTCAGCGAACAGCTCAATACATGAGTGGGGAATTTGTGACCATCTATGCCGTTCATTAGAAACACTGTAACATAGCATAGTGTCGCAGCGTATAGTGAGACTGTATCCACAGTGTTGTTGTTTTCATTGAACTTTAATTTCTTCCTTGTCTCTCATTCTGTTTGTTTGTTCTCTTTGCGTTTACACTGGTTTGTTACTTTATAGCTCGGTGGATCAACGGCAGTCTGAGCCGTTATATTCACGAGTGCGGCTCTGAAAACGATCGAATGATGGCCCGTACAATATTCATACTTGCACGCAGTTTCCGCAGTAACTTACAATTTTCAGTTTGTCAGTTTCGAAAAGAAATATTAAGCACTGATTTCATCCTCGCTAAAGCTTATTACTGGTGCATTTCCTTGGTCCTGTCTGAAACCGAATTCTGGTCCGTGTTCTCGTGGGGTTGCTGTATTACCAGTGTTCTCCCACCGCATATTACTGAATTGTCAAATGTAAACTCCAAACCGTTTTCGTTTGTAAGTATCAATGAGTTTACCGGGTTTTATCGAGGGATAACACTTTAGCCGTCTTGCTAATTCCTATCGGTAACTCAAAAACAATGACTTCTCACTCAGGTTAAAACCACAGATCCCGCCCAACCGGTTGTGATCTATTTTTGTTCACTGATGAACAATCACAAATTTTGATTGTTGTTTTGAAGATGACAACTTTCTGCATTTAATGTGAATGTTTCAGAGAACGCACTCTCAAATTGGAATTGCTCAACCAAGCTTCATCTGTGTTTAAGAACATCAGAGATGCAGACCAGCTGTGTTCTTGTTGTGGATCTCTTCTACGTTCTTTCTACCATTAGTTTTGTGGCTGTCGCTCGTGATGGGCGATTTGGATCATTGTTGCTCTACCTTCATAATTGACTGTCTGTAACGCTATGTAGCTCGTTTCGCTCGTTTATGTTTCCATTTGATCAGGTTGCTGAACGTGCTCTAACCTACTGGAACAATGATAACATCGTTTCATTGGTTGAGGAAAATCAGACCGTGATCATTCCTATTCTGTTTCCTTCGTTCTATCGAATTTCGCGTGAGCATTGGAATCAGACCATTGTCACTTTGGTCGGCAACGTGCTGAAGAGTTTTATGGAAATGAACAGTAAGCTGTTCAATCAACTTGTGGAAAACTACAAAACCGAACGACAACGGTAAGTTGACAGCATCATATTTTGTGTTTTCCTCTGATTAATTGCCTTGTTGTATGTTGCTCGTTTTTCAATATTTTCTCGTCACTGTCAACGTTCCTTCGCACATGTTATTGTCAATGAGTTGGCAATGGCGATTCTGATGAATGTTGATTCCCTAAAACTAGTTAGACATTGGTAGTTGGTTTAGTTTTCAGGAATGCTAGCTGATCGTCTACCGCCTCGGACACTGATTATCGGTCTGGTTTGCGAGTGGCGTGTGAGTTGGGGAACCATTTTCTTGGTATCAAGAAATGAAGATAGATTTACTATTTTTCATCGTGTTCGTCTTCTTGGTGCGCTTACGAGGATTAACGGAGTTTGTGGATTGAGACCATAACAGAGATGATGGCTGGTCATATTCAACGGTGTGCTTCCTATATTCATTTCATTGAGCTATCTGTAAAAAAAGACGCATTGAAAATTGCGATGAACCTGTCTTTTTTCCTCAAACGAAGTCTCTTACGAAGGAAACGGTTATCCGCACTCCTTTCTTTCACGCTTTTTATCGATGCCAACCGTCATTCATCCATCGAAGACTAGGCTCATGTTGCCTATCTGCGACCATAGTCAAATCCCTATTCAACTGTCAGTAGGCATGGTGTAATTCATAGGGATGCATTGGATGCTCATTTAACGTAAGCACGGAAGATCTAACGTGCTACAGCTTTTCGAGAGAAATTTTAGAAGTTGGATCCACATTAGTGCGTATAGCCGTGGCTCTACGTAAAACATGGATAGTTTCCGTACTTTTATGCGCTGTCAGTACTGTACATGGAGTTGTTTGCCTTGTCTCTGTCTTATCCGAGCTGTTCGCGGACCTCTTAATTCGGCGGTATCTGAGGCACAGAGAGGTCAGAATTAGAGATGAACGGCCAGGTTTCCGGCGTGTTCACAAGTGTATCGAAACTATTGTAATTTTGCAACCGATACTCGGGTGGCGATCGTGGTATTTTTTGACCTGTGGACTGCTTTTCGTTCAGTCTTCGGCACGTTCAACAAGGTTGATAGGTGCCGTCCTTCCGCTGATTTCGAAGTACTCTCCGAATTTGTGGTGTTTCTCAGTCAATGTTCAGCTTGGATCGGCAACGTTGTCGACTATCCTTTTTAATATAGCTCCAGTATTGCTTTTTCCGCGTCACTTTTTATACGGCTGTACTCAGTAGACTATTACCTCAAACAAGTGCATCATTGTACCCACTAGTGCAGCTGTATGTTTTGGGAAACACGCTATCGCATTGCTGCTGATAGACGTATAGATGCAAAGTAGGTACGAAATCCTGTTCGCATGGGTCACTTCGTGAGAAAGTGAGCTGGTCTAACAACATAAGCCACATTCCTGATTATCTCCAGATATCAAACCGGGGTATACTAAACAAACAACCCATGAACAACTACCTTAAAAAATAAATAAGAAGCAATTTAGATTTGTCGACTTCCCAGAACCAACGTCCGTAGATCTGACTTTAGAATGGATTCCCTTTCTTTATGTTCATCAGATTTCTGTTTGTTTTCAACTGGGCTGTACGTCAACTCAGCTATGACCGTTTATAGTTTTCTGACCTTGGTCCAGCTATCCTAAATCTGTCATACTAACCAACTCGCAGCTTTCCCAAATTTGTTTCAGACCTTGATAGGTTACAAAAACAGTCGTTGCGTTTAGACTATGATATCCAAGAGAAACTCACTCACTTTCATATCAAACTGATGTATTGATTCAAAATCACACTGCAGTGTGTTGACTGCTGCGATCTGTACTTTTGAACTTCTGCACTTTTTGTTGTCTGCGATCGGGTCTGTTATTCGGTGGGAGGAAATTTACCGGTCTTCATTGGACTGGTTTCAATGTACTATTGTTTGCAAGGTCTCGTTTCATGGTCGGCACTAGTGTCAGCTTTAAATTTGTTAGTGTTGACCGGTTCTTGTAAATGCTAAAACCACGTTCTGATCATCTGGGCCGAGTGAAATGAAGTTAGAATCCGTATTCTTAAGGTAGGAAGACTTTTTCCAACACTCAGCATTTCTAACGACTAACGGTTTCATTCTAACCTGAAATTTTTCCCCCGTCATAATGAGACCCCGGAAGTCAAGCCTGTCGGTCCCCTCGATTATAAATTTTGGTGTGCAGTTGCCCGTTTCGGTTGTTTTCAGCTAGTGAGCAGTGTGAAGATTAAGATGTGGGTTTTTATGCCGTGAAAATAAAGTATTACGATTGGTAATCCGTCGTTTACAGCGTCACACACTACTTACCGCGAACTCGACTCATTGACGTAGGTTACTATGTGTTACGATCCCTGCCAGAAAAAGCCAACAATAGACCACAGGGGATCATGAGCGTTACTTCTATCATGGAATAGATGCAGGGTACCGTAATATCTCGCGAAACCAACACCATGATTTACGAAACACTACTTTCACAGCCTACCTCATCTGCAGCAAATAAAGAAAAGACGGCCTTTATTTATTGCTCAGTCAGAAGACGAAATACTGATGCACTGTAGCTGAATTCATAGGTTTTTACTAACCTTTAGTCTAGGTCATCTGACGCACCAATCGGGTGTAAGCGCCAAAAATGACAGCTGAACAATACGGCGGATTTTCAGATCGCCAAAAATGAAAGTTCCAGTTTTCTGGACAAGTAGAACGAACTTTCCAAGTGAGTTATCTTTCCGCAGCATTAGGTGGCCATGCGATTGCTTCGCAAAAGAAAGTCAAAATGGCCACTTGTAAATTAAAAATTTCTGGTCGTTTCCGTTTCCTCGTTGGAGACTTTGTGACTTATTTGTTATCTGACGCGCAACATCGGCAGAGATAACGGCTTAACGAGTTCAGTGACCTCAGCGTTGTCGTTGTTTGACCAAACCGTCTGTTAACTAAGAACAGTTAATGCAATTGAACATTGGACGCTACAAAAGGCATGTGCCGCCTAAATCTCACTTTCATTTTGCTTGTTTGTGCAATGTTGATCATTTGTGCTTACACATAGAGGCTGTACGATTCATATTCCATCCCTCTCTCTTACTTGCTCCGTGGCTAAAGTAGGATCTACGTTATGTGAGTTTATCAAACTCAGTACTTTACCATTTTTGGTATGTTGCTGATTCAGCGTTGCCACGTTTCATTACAAAAAAAGGAACAGAAATTCCACTAACATTCACATCGGGCTGTTGTCGGATTATTAAAAAGTCTCATTTTAGTGCATCCCGACCTGTTTAACTGTTCACACACATTCTGAAACAAGCAAGCGGTATGTCTGGTTGGTTAGTGTTGTTCGTACTGGCGTCTAATAAGCTTAACTAGTTTTGGGTGTGATGGAGTAGGTCGGTCCAAACTGTGGATTACACCCTACTAATGGTTTGCCTGTCGCTCAAGTCGGATTCTGTTAGTCTGAGTTCACCAGTGGATGTGGTGAGTAGTTGTCCGGAAAGATAATCCTTTACGTTTACGGTTCTCATCACAAAAATAGATATTGCGACGTACATTTTATGATGTCCCAACAACGCTTTCATGTGTCCCGCTATCGTTTTCCCGTAACTTCTTGTCAGTTTACCATGTCCCAAATGGGCTAGCTGTTCAATTTTTCGCCAAATCGTTTCAGCGTTTTTCTCCTATTGTTCGGGATGCTTTAAGATGAGCAAGTCACACGTACGTTCACTCTAAGCAGATCTCCTACTGCTTCGGCTCATCAAGTTCTGCTTTTACCGGAGCATGCTCAGGCGGTAGATAGAAAAGATGTGGCCCAAATAAAACGAAAACTCTCATTTTCGCCAACGCTACCATATCTCGGTGGTGTGTAACAAGTGCTCGATTTTGGTCTTGTGGGAATCAAGGGAGGTACCACACAACTGTAGTTCCACACGAGCCCGTTCGATCTTGAAACAAATGAAACCAACTGTCCGTTGACCTGATCACTACTCAGCGAAGTAAATCTGATTGTAAGGGGTGCAAGGCTTCAGAGGAAATACTAATTACGCACTTTTTATAAGCATTCAGTTGTTTTAACAAAATCGTCACGTATCGAAGACCATTCAGTACGAACCAGTAAGCTTATACGCGTTGAGGAGAATCTCCAATTCACTGCTAGTTGTTAACGTGGATGCATGTGAGCGTATGAATGTACTTAAAGCCGTTTTCTAAAGTTGGTCCGAATTTCGATCGTTTCGTTCACATCTTTAGATATCGAACCCCGACTATCACAGAGCGCATTCGTTTAGATCATTTTAAAGGCACCTAGGTACGTTAGATCAGCATTGTGCGGGTAGTTCACTTCCATTTAAATGAAGTGAGTTGATAGCCTTTATTTGATGTTTCTCAAGAGTTGCCTAGAAATTGCGTATCATAGACTGTCAAAACTTGTCATTTTAATCAGTATGTACACGTTATTATTGAATGGGACACTATTTTGTTAACATATCTTCGCAAGACGTGTGCGAAATGTAAGTGGAAACACCTTCCACAATATGAGTGTTGTTCGATATCAATGTAACTGTTTAGCCGTTGAAATGTACAAACCGAAAACGAGTCAGGCTTTACCAATCAATTCGCCTAGGTGACATTACGAGACTCGGTGTGTGATAGTAACTAAAGGACAATTTGATTGCCACACGAATGACTGTAATCCCCTAAAGTTATTTGCTAATCTTTGTTGTCTTCACCCGAGTAAAGTGAATTAAACTCGTCGATACACAACATACCAGTGGGTTACTGTGTAAACACTTAATGCATTCGGGACTCACTTTCTATCGACTCAACTGATCTCCTAGGTTGATAGTCCGTAACTCGTCCGACACATACAACACAATTCCAATCTTATTCACCGTATCCCACACATACAGTCTGCATGTACGTTTGTGGCAAACATTGTGTTAGGTATAATCTGACTGTGTTTCTTTTTTCCCCTTCCCCTCAGTGAGCGAAAACGAGAGAAAGATCGTGAGGAATTGTGGAAGAAACTAGAACAACTTCGAGTATCCGGTTCGGGTGATGCACTACGCAACACACAGTAATTCACTCACCCTATTTAATGGTGTGCGTGTGCCTCGGGGTCGTTTTTGGCACGATTGCTGTATAGTACGTGGATTGGTTCGATTCTGGCTCATCTCCATTCGATCTGTTTCCTTAACTATCAGCCACTCATCTGGTCTATTGACAGTCGCCTCCGTACGGTTTCACAATCTTTCTGATATGACCAGAAGCGATTGTCTATTCTCACAACACCACTAGTTATTTTTAAGCATCAGTACATCTGCTACTCTTTCATCATGAGTTCACTTTGCACTATCTTCACGTCATCACGCTTCCATCTCATTCTCCCCCTCCCCGCACGCGTCCCAGTGTGATGTTTCTGTTTGGCGCGTGTCCGTGTGCATTTTGGGGTATTACCATGCAGAAGTGAATGTGCGGTCTACATGGCTAGGGTATGCTGCCATACATATTCTCACCTCATTTTCCCAACTCACCTGTTCATTGTCTGTGTGTATGTATTCAGTATGTCTTCATTCGAACACCCGGTCATTTTTTATCTTTCGATGGTGCAGCACACGTACACGGAACAATTAGATCCCCCATTCTACAACGAGTCATTTGGTTTTCCTTTTGCTCCCGTTCAATCTGGCCCTAATTTGCGCTTTGTATAGCCACTTTTTTTTCCTCGCACACTCCTGGACTACATATGGTGCGAATGTTATCCTACATACACCTTGCTTGATCGCCTCATCTCCCGGCTTTGTTCTTCGCATCATGCGTTCGTCTCGGAAGTTCAGCGTTCTGTGATTGGGCGATCCACAAGGTCAGACTAGGACAATTTAGATATCTGCACGCAATTTGATTATTTCCTCGACGTCCTTGTGCTTTTTTCTTCGGGGCAAATGACAGTAGACCATCTGACGTCGGGCGGGCCGCCTGACTGTTTCCTTCTTTTACCCCCAGTCCAGTTATTGCCTTCACGGGTCCGTATTTTCGGATTGGCTACCTAAAGTTTACGTGAATTCCGCGGGGCACTCGACCATAGTTACACGTCTTTTGACCGAGCAACTATTTTGCTGTGCAGCTTGTGGGTGCGCGTTTCTATTCTTTGTCTCCGGAAGCAGGCGGTACGCACACAAACTTTTCACGAAGCTTTGTAATGTGCGTCGTTTACATTGTGTGTCTGTATGCACACGATCTGCCTCTTTTCTGTCCACCTGTTCACATGTCGTTATATTTCTGTGCACCGTGCTTCACTCCTTTTTCACTTCCTTGGAGTAAATGCTAGCTGAGAAGCGGTGAGTGCGTGCGTGTGATTACGACTTGTTTTCGCAACTCCGTTATTCTCATCCTTTGAGCGACGTCCATTAATGTATTGTGTATGGATGTGCTCACTGTTACCACAACCTTGAACACTTCTGTATGTGAGATCTGAATTTGACCCTTTAGGTGAATCAGGGCGGTTTACTGTAAGCTAAAAGGTCATCTTTTGCGGTGGGGACGCACAAGAAGTTTGGAATTTTTCTTGCTGAAAATAAACCTTTGGTCACTTCAATCATAGTGACTTACCTACAGTTAGGACAGCACTTCTGCTCAGGATTATTCAGCTTTATTCAAAAAGATTAGGAATCTGCCGACGATGTATGTTCAGACTCGCAATCCGGTAATCGTCTGGCTTCTTGTTTGAGGGCAGGTATTGGTTAGATTGAAACATTGAGAGAGATTTTAACTTTCCTCTCCATTCAGTTCCAAAAACTGTTCAAAATACGGTACGTCTTTTCAAAGTTTGTTTTGTATGACTGCATTTACGACACCGTTGATAATGAGTAACACGAATTAAGGCAAGCTGTTTGCATTTCTGATACGAGCGGGCTTTGAACTACGTTGTCATGAGGCAGTCGTGTAGACCACTGCGTCGTTAACCACACATTAGACACGACTGAATTGTTTCCAAACGTTCAGCTGCACTCAATTGCGAGTGGTACTCAGGTTGTCTGATGATCTTGAGACAGCACAGTAACTGTTAACCTCAGTTGATGAATATAAGACCAGAAATTCTCTTCAAGTTGAAATTACAAGATCCATTTAACTTGCTGAAGAATATGTCACCTACTGTTGTTTACCTCTCATGGTGATCGATCATACTGAGCAACACTCACGATTGAGTGTTGTCAAGTGTTTCGGTGTAATGATGTTAGGGTTAGGGTAAACTTGACGCGTAGAACACGACCCCGCTGTCAATTCGGATGTCTCGAGCCACTAATGAGATATGAATCGGCGTGGGATTCAACTTTTTCCTCGCGTACTCACACGAATACAAAGTCGATTGTTTCCTGCAAATATAGACCAGTTTCTCGCGTAAATTTGCTGGGCGTCTGGCGGCTAAATGCATTGCCAATCAGAGGGCGTTTCTATTCGCGTTGTTCGTATCACTTATTCGCATTTGTGTTCATTAGCATTCGGTTGTAAAGAGGCGATCCGGTCCTGCTCAACACAGTAGGCCCACTAACACGGTTACTTTATAGGAACATGCACCGGATTTCGAATTCCGACTTTGGCAAGGTTTTACTGTACAAAAGAAATCTGACAAGGGTCACATTTGAGTCCAATACTTTTCTCTAAAAATTTCCGGTGAAGTGTTCACCTGATTGAAAATGCTGAAATCACATATGAATGGTGTTCAGTCTGTGTCAAACTGTCGGCTGGTCCTAAGTACCTTGAAACAAGTGGCTTGGACAAATTTTGTCTGATACATCAGTTTTTTGGCTTGAATCAACTAAAGCATGAGGTTGCGCGTACTTGGGATGCAGTTACGCTTGACATGTCATTGCAGTTCGGTTCATTTGGGTGTCTTTGATTTTCGGACGTCTAAGCTGTGATTTGGAGAAATGCAGTCGAGACTATCATTGCACTGTGTGCATTGTCACAGCTGTGATAACCACAGTGCTTCTTTTTCAAACGTGTTTATTGCCGGCAATATTACTGTTTCATTCAGCGGTTTCAATTTTGTCGCAATTAATCCAATTCTGTTGGTACATAATTGTGTGAACCTCTTCGGATTAATACTGATAGCCTGTAGCCATAGCTATCAGATTCATAGTGAGACAATGGATTTGAAACTATCACTGCAATTACAGAAAAGATCCTGATATGCGGCTATCATCCATCCATGGAGTTTCGTAACGATTTTTGGAGCCAAATCCCATTCATCACAACCCACTTCTTCCCATGTATCAGACTGGTCCAATGTGGTCTTTTTAAATTGTCTTGTCGCATAATTTCTTAATTTATATATGACCCTAGCCACTTTTACGATGACTTCTAGTTTGCTGGACAACATGAGCCAGCGGATGTTCTCTGCCATCTTTGGACCTTCCGAAGAATGTGTATTCTCTTTCTTGTTGGGATGTCTTGCCTTTATCCACGCAGTATTTGTTTATGCAAGTAACGTCGTTATCTGACCAAACTTACCTCTGTAATCACAACGGGTTGGCAACAGTTCCATAGATTCTGCGTTCCGTTGCCCGTTATCTGTTTCGTTTGCGGTAGCTGACAGATCAAAACATCTAGGTAACCATAGACGAAGGAACCAGTGACAATACACTAGTCAGTTGGGCTGATCAATTTCGTGGCGTGTTCCTCGTGGGAGAGGAACCCGATGCGCTTGACTGAATTCTCCAATCCTTGTGGTTAAGGGTATGTTCTGCTATTGTTGTTAGGAAGATGGTACCATGTGATAGAGTTTCAAACATAACACACAGGTTACAATTTAACGGCATTAATCGCTGGTGTCGTCACGTTGGCATCGCGCTTCATCAGGACGGTTGGATTACTTGCAATCAAAGATTTGCAGCCGTTTGTTAAGTTGTATGAAATGGTGTGAGACAATTTATATGTAAAACCCAACAGTCCGGATTAACCCGCAACATGGCTTCATTTCATGCTTGGTTGAAATTTGCTAACTTCTGTAACCGCAGTCATCAAGCCTTGCAAGTCTGCTCTCTGCCCGTAACATGAATTTCGACTGTTCTAACAATTTTCATCATCGTAAAGATATTTTACTCGAACTGACAATTGTGGTGGAATTTGAAGGGATTTGGGAGTTGAATTGGTTAGCCACGTGCGAATACGCCCTGATGGTATCTATAAGAGTTTTCAATAAAGGATGTAACGAGACGACGTCGAACGTCCTTCAACATGCAACTACACAAAAGCGGGCACAATTCAGACTCCTCACTATGTGAACATATGATTTGAGGCAGCTGTCTATTGTAGAATTACATATTGGATGCTTACGAGCGTGTGGGTGCCCTTACGATTATGCAAAAAGACCATCCGACGTATATCACGTAAGTGGTCAAGTAGACCCCAGTCAGCTCCAGTTATCGAGATTGTAATTCTCCATCTGAGTGCGAACCTCATAGTGTGCCGTTTCCAGTTTTACGATACTTGGACTAAGGGTGTCGGATCAGCATTTAAAATAATTTGCCTTGAATTTTATCTGACAGAATATGAGCATGTTCCTAGCCCAGATCAACTTACGAAACAAATATACTGTTATAATCACCAAATCTTTGATCGTCATTAACCATCTGCTTGGAATCAGTCTTGTCATCCGGGGCCGCTCGTCTCTTTGTGTTTTGCCTACCGTAGGTTTCATTGGCACATTCATCGTCGCATATTCTGATTATTAATAAAGGAGAAATTCTTGACAATGTAGGGTGGTCGCTTGAAGCCTTTTTGGTTTTTAGTTGTTCGATTAAACTTGTGTTTGTAAACAGTCAATTTAGAAGCGATTGGCACCACCGTATTCAGCTTTGTAGTCTCTGCTGTATACACTCCTTCTGTTCTTCGGCAGTAACTCTGTTCATTCCACAACCGTTTCCCACCATAAATCTGAGGGAGTATTTTTTTGTGGCATATCCTACCTACGTTAACTGATTCTGATGTTGACTATTCCAAGAAGAAACGAAAATCCATCCTACTGGGTGTAATGTACGTGGTGAGTGAAATCACCATTTTGGTCTGCTTCAAGTGTATGCGAATGTTCCTGGTATGTTACATCACAACAATGTCAGGTAGTACGTCGTCGAATATTCTATCACTACCTCACTCATTTCTTATGGTTAATGTCCTCGAGTGTCTACTGCTTCATGTTCATCTTCCCTGATTAAGCGATCAGATTGATCGCACTAGAGATCGGCAACCCTCGATTATTGTTCTTTTAATTTCAAATAACCTCAGCTGAGTATTTCTGCAATTGTGATGTTTGTTTTCTTCTGCTCGCGGGATATCGCCATGTGGTTAGTGATTAGCTGGGAAACTTTGATAAATCCCTCAAAACGTTTACTACGTGAAACATCATACACGACTATATTTCAGGAGTACTGGCTAACAGGCGAACTGTTGGACCATAAGTTATATGTTGATATCGGATTTTAATGGCGATCACTGGCTACACTTTGACATACGCTCACCTTTACTGTCACAAAAAGTTATTGCTCCTTTTGTTCAAACTGAACGAGTTTTAAAAATACGCAGCGCCATAGTGTTTATCCTCCAGCATCTCATTTCGTAAGAAGTAAAACGCTACCGTAGTGAAACACAGTGCTTGGTGGTAAGCTTGCTCAGATTCTACACTGATTGAATTTATTGATTATTCATACATGTTACCGGCTGGCCTATGCTGTTCTGTCGATAGGCCAACATTGTCGTCACGCCAACAGAAGGGGAAAGCATTGATATGGAAACTATATATTCACAAGAGATGAGCGAATTTCTGTTTGTGACGTTGCTTACCGGAAAGGATTCTCCTTAAGCACGATGACAGTGCACGTTCCGAAGAAGTCTCAGAGGTCAGTTTTGAACACGTCCAGGGTTTGCAGTACTACGCCATCCCGATGATACCATACATAATCTGGTACTGTCAGTTATCGCAGCACTGAAGCAACATTATGCTGCAGTATTTTTGGATTAGAATACGTTAGTTTTTAGCATTCACATGTTCGCCGAGCTTGGCATTCAGGTTGCAAACGTTTCATTACCAGGCGAGGTGACATCATCAGTGCGTAATTGTTTCAGCGTGTATTTTGAATGTGATGATTGATCGATGCCTGCTCTTATATAGGACAGTGAGTTGACCTACTAGCCTGGATTCTGGTTGGTCGCTTTCCGTCGTGTTTGGCCTCTGGTCCGACCCACCATTGGCTGATTTTGTCTTATCAATTCAAGTTGCTCTGTTTGGGTTTACCGGTATTTGGGCTCGATGGCGTTTACGTCTCCTCAAATCCTTGGTTCGCATTGGTTCGTAGATTTTGTCTAGCTCGATGTGTTTGTTTATTGAAC
>QNGE01002295.1:30665-72265 GCA_008508345.1 Paragonimus westermani | reverse complement strand
ACGGTCGCACCATACTACTCACACCACTATTCAGTAGCAGCATGGATCGAGATGATCGCGGATCGAGATAATCGCGTGATAAATACGACAGAGATACGGGATGGATCGTTGGAGGGTAGAATGACATATAATGGCTTTCGCTACACGACGAAACTGATACATGGTGTCTAAAGCGACTGGAGTATCTTCTGAAGAGTATGTTGTGCAAATGAGTGTTTCCGTTTCTAGTCGTGCTCAGACGCTTAAGTAGTGTGTCGGTTTGTCCAATAAAGTAACCTCTGTGTCATCTGCCTTCTGCGCTCACAACAGTAGTGTATGTATACTACTTACACTACTATACCGGCTATTTTGAAAAACAATATACACATCCTTATTCAAAGAGAGAACAAACGGTGACACCAATATTAAGCAACAGAAAAGGGAAGAATGTAAAACAAGCTCCCAGTCGAATGCAGTGGACTGCGCAGTTGGCAACACTTGACAGTTGACAAGGCCTCACATAAGATAGGCAATCGTTGATTGCCCAAACTCCAAATGAAAAGTTACTCGCGTGGTATGTACAAAACGGACTACATAATAATGAAGAAAAAAATCTCAATAAAAGTGAAGTACAATGAACAGTCAGTCTCACAGAATCAAAAGCTCTTCAGGGCTAAGGGGTGCTATCACAATCTAGGTTCACTTATCTGGACTTTCTTGGATCGACGTTATATTGCAAATCAGTGATTTTGTTTGTTGTACTGAGGCTGTTAAGAAGCGTATCTCCTAAAAAGGCAGCCTTGCGATAGCACTGATACTGAGATAATGCCGTATTTCTATCAAAAAGACTTTCTACTCTCGTTTTCTGCATCTCGTTTAGTACACGTATGATCGTCCCATCCGGTCTCGGAACACGGGTACTGCATTACTTTCATCGTGGTGATTTAGGCGTCATTCGGATGAAAGAATTGGAACGCGGGTAAGTGTACTGGTTTCACACTGATTTCGACATCGAACAACCTTCCAAACGTTGTTCTTCCTGTACAGTGACTGCAAAATCCCCCATTGAACGCTGAATCGATATCGTGGCCGATGCCTTAGAAGTCGTGGATCCGCGCGTACACAGACTTCACTGGACCAATAAACGGTCCAAATTCCTTAATAGTCATTGACGCATACAGCAAAAGGCTACATATTTGCCTAATGGAAACAACGTCGGCAACCTCAACGGTGCGGGGACTGGGCCAAATCTCGGGCTGCTTCGGAGTACCGAAAACAATCGTGTTAGACAAAAGAAACCAGTTTACTTCTGGCACATTCGCGGACTTCTGTAAGCGGAATGGTATTAATCACGTATGGTCACCACCTTACCATCTACAATCAAATGCCCAGGTAGAACGATTTGTGGACACGTTCAAAAGAGTGTTCTAAATGGCCAAAGGAAAGGGACGTAGGTTCGACTCCCCCAGAAAGTCCCTCCTCAATTACGGAACGGCTCTGAATTAAAAGAATAAGCTCTGATTGAATGCAGATTGCGAACATCTAATGATCTTCTATATCCTTCCAAGCCACCGAATTTTTGACAAAAAAGACAGTTTAACAGAAGACCTGTGGCTCAATCCCTTTACTTTGAGACTGATCAACCGGTACTGGGCAGAGACTACAGTAGGACAGAGACTTCATGGACACCCGGACGAATTGGAAGCCGTCGAAGGGCAGTGCCATGTAAAATCCAAATTGGCCCACATACTTAGATACGGCACGTCATTCAGATGAGACTGCTTGTGGAACAAACGGGCTATTTAGAAAATCGAGGACTGTCGTTGGAAGAACGATTGGATAAGGCCGAAGGTCAACAGGCAAGCTGGAGACGCAGAACGTTGAGGTTTAAGAGAGATTACCAAACGCTAACAGCAGTCCGTGGATCAAGCCGCATTAGGGACAGTGTGATCTAACGCCAAATTAATCCTCAATTTTGCTCCTATGATCAATAGCCTCAAAAGGGTGGTGTTAGGTGGCTCAACTTTTAACGTGGCAGCCGATACGAATCATTCCATATTGGTCAATCGATCCGGCTTCGGGTCTTTATTATTCTAGCGAGCCAGTCAGATTGCAGCTCTGCGGACAAACGTCTGTGCATAGTCGTTTTAACGGTTCGACGGCCATATTTGACCGTTTCGTCTGATTTGCTCTGCTTGTTTTCGGCTGTATTTGGTTACCGTTTCACTCTATAAAGTTAGAGCCCCTCTATTTTAATTCTGCTTCGTTTTTCAACTAAACGATGTCATGTCTTTGCTTCTCCTTGGTTTTGGGTCAAACGATTGAGCGCGTAATAAAGGAGACGATCCAGTTGAAACATACACCCCCAGTGTTCATTATGCGAATAAACAGCCATTGTTTCATCCGCGTTCTTGGGTCACAACAAATGCACTACGAATTTTGTCCTTAGCAGAGGTTGCGGTTTGATATGTAGGATGTTATGGTCATCTTCAAGTGTACCACAGGTACGATATTAACCGACGTACCAGAGAAAGTGACATAATTCCATGACATCATGACTAGATGAACCGATAACGATTTGCGCAGCTGTTAGAAGGTGCATCTTCTAACATAAGAGCCAGGACGCATATCGATCGGCCGGCACAGTTCAGATGGTATGATCGTGGGTGGTGGTACGCTCCCACTCAGCCAATCCGATTGCAGCCGTGTATTCGAACACCTATGCAGTATCTGGGCTGCGTTTTCTTACGCTGCTTCCTCATGTCCCTGTAACGTGATTTACCCTTACACCCGGACTGTCATGTGCAGCCTGTGTCTGACTGCCATGTGTGGTAATCATTTCGTCCCATAAAATTAAGGCCTCTGTGGTCTAACCTTGACTCGTTCTCCCAACAGACGGTTTTGCCACATCTCTGTCGGTTTTGGGTCGGTGCGTAATCAAAGGGGACAACCCAATAACAGTGTTCGCAATCAATACAATTACTGTGTCGTTTGGAAAGGACGGTTTAAGTCCACAGGGATATCCGCGCGAATGTCTATCACCCTGATCTTATTATCAAGTACACCAGCTACAAACTAGAATCATTAGCGTTGCACTACATTTTGGCATCCCCCAACAAATTCCTGACACTGGATCAACTTCGATCTTGGTCGTCAGATTGAAAGCGGTTAATGCTGACACATTATAACCCCAAGCTGAATATTATTACCGCGTAAGATGCATCAGCTTATGTGATTGGCGCACCGAATCTCAACATATACCCTGGTGTGTCCTAAAAAGATGTCACACATGAGATAGGGAATTAAGAGGAGATAGAAAAGAAAGCCCTAGTCGTCACATTATTCACCCGAGGCATCATAATATGTTCTTCAGTCGGCACCTCAGAGGTTTGATGGATCATAAGCCACTACAGGACGTGTCTTTATCGACGGGGGGATATTCATGTTTACACTATTAATTCATTAAAACGCTAAATAACAATGTTTTCATCATCCAGTTCTTCTTCACGTTGTCCGTCGAACGAAATGACACTGCTATAATTCACTGGGTCACGGTCCTACAAACCTGAAGACTTCATCGTTATATGCGTTCCCTTTGAACTGGAAGTCAAATATGCGTTTTCATAATTAGTCCACACCTTTCCAATGACTCCCAAGTTCATTCGAGAAGCCCCTCAGTACCAACACATGTTCCAGAAAGTCATTAAGTATCGTCGTACAGAGTGGCTTGAACCTGCCTCAACCGAGCTTCAACAATCCGTACAACGTTGTCACTCTCCATCTAGCCTGATACACGCTAAGCCTAATTTGTCGGACCTATGATTACGCTAAGGACACTGAAACAGTGGTACATGTCAGATTCCTGTCGGATATTTTCTATGCAGCGGAAGACCCAGTTGTAAAACTCAACTCCAGCCGAATTCAAATCAACGACGGGTGCTTTTCCAGCCAGGATGCGATTCCACGCCTTGGGCTGTCATGCGGCTTTAGACAGATGGCTCGAGGGATAAACTACTCTTCTGAGTTTTACTGGATGACACGAATGTTACTTCTGAACGTCCAAACTACACCAGTAATAAGTAATGAGGAAGCTTCACTTATTTACAGGGGACACTTGTGAAAAACCGACTACGTTACTTTCTAATTGTGGGTTTTTTGTTAAAGTAACTGATCCACTTAGAGACACGGGACACCAACAGTATACAGTCTGTAACGAAACTCGTTCGAAAGTTATGCTAATTAGTGCACTGTAAAACGCTTGTGTTGCGCGGTTAAAATGGTTCTTTTGGTCTAGTTATTGATATGAATTCTTAAGAAAACTTTTAATTAGTGAACTACTTAAGTACCTTTGTGATCTGTCACGCAGCATCATTTGGCATGAAGACATCTTAATAGGCTATCTTGAGCAGCAGACCAACACAGCAATTCGATAGACAGAATTTTATCGATTACATGTAGACGACGTATTCATTATTTTCAGTTTGTGGGCCAAAATGGAACACAGTTGAACTCCTCGCGCAAGAACATCAGGTGCACGATGGAACTGTACATTTCTGACGTCTTGTTGCATAAAATTACAAATTGCACTCCGTCTGGAAGCATACATCACAAGCAAGTCAGCTGGCATAAAGTCTATTATGATAACTGTTCTGCTCAAAAATGTTTACTTTCGTTCACCAGTTGAAAGAAATGACATTACAGTTCTAATCAGACAAGAACTTGCCGCCACAGCCAGGAAGGTCGTGTTCATTGGGGAAACTATGCAACTAGCGATCTCAACGAAGAGAAAACCGGTGGTTTTGGTCACCCAATTGAATGCAACATATGGTTTCACTTGTGCTTGTGGATGCAAGTACACTGACCGTATACAGAGGCAACTGGGGACGTGCATCAATGAACACATTTCCGAATGGCTTTGTGACTATGGTCCTGGCATCTCTCAAAGTTCAATCATGAATCACTTACACCAGACGAGCCATTGAGTCAGTGGTGCTAATGCATTTCATATCACATGTCTCCTGAGAACGAAGCAAGGTCTGCGGTTTGCTGAGGCGGTTACCATCCATCGAACAAATCTAGTGCCATGCATCTAGAACCAAGTGGTAAGCGTTTTGTCTCTCTGTTGGCGATTTTGTCTCATTATCAGAAACGCGTATGGTTGTGTAACGCTTTCGACTTTTTATCACTTACCCTTCCAACAGTTTTGGTTCCCAGGCAAGTCTGGAAGCACTTTTTGAGATTCTTTCCACCCCTCACTTGAGTGCTCATAAACATCTGACTTCTTAATATAACTCCCGTGATCAACTGTGTTACGTAGTCTGAAAACTTGTTCTCCAGTCTCGATCATTCCGATCTCGTTTATTATGCGCGCATTCTTCACCACTGTTGTCACGTCTGCTCGCTATATGTCGATTTCTTTAGATTCGCTGCAGCATCGGGTGAGATTCGGACGAAGTGTCCGTGCATAAGACATATTACGTCATATTATTGAGTTTCTCTAAATTTGTTTCATGGAACCGACGTTTTGAAAGTAAACGAGTTTTTCGTAGAAATTCAGCATCACCCATGATTAATCAGAGCTGTTGCATTCTCATAGATTTTACAGTCGACCGCTTCCGAAAAGAAGCATCAGACTCGAGTTTCACTCTTGTTAGAGCTCGTCTGCAGTACACTGCTGCCGTTGGGACTAGAGCTCCGGTCACGCTATCATGAAACAACCGTGTTGACCACTGCACCACTGACATCACATTAGGTACGACCGAATTATCATATGTGGTCGCTCAGCCAAGTTCGCTTGTGAGAAATGCTCTGCTAGCTCGATCGCTTCCAGAGGAGACACAGTAGCCGTCCTGTTAGCTCCATCCGATGACCCCTCGATTAGGTCTTCTTTTCAAGACCCATCTCCCGTCAAGTATCTTTCTAACGCTGGTAGGCAATACACTTCTACGAACTAACAGAGCTCATCAGTGGTGCATATCCTTGCCACGGCGGCCATTTGAACTCGGGCCACGCTTTCATGAGGCAACCGTGTTAACCACTGCGCCATTGACCTCACATTAGGCACGACCGAATTATCAAATCTGAACGCTCGATCACTTTCGCTTGTGAGCAATGATCAGGTTGCCCGATCTTCTCCAGAGGAGACACACTAAGTGTTCTATTAAGTTCAATCGATAACCCCACTGGAAAGTCTATCTAAATGCGAAATGTGTGTTGGTTAATTTGATAATAAACCAGATCCCCGACTACTCACAAATAATAGAGAATGCTTGGAATGAACTTTCCGTTAGCCTACCATCAAAGTTTGTTGTAGTATTTAATTGTGCATTTCATAATTGTGATATTTTTGTAAAGTAACCATATGAACTTTATCCTCATTTTCAAAAGTTACGTGAATATTTCCAATAAATGTAATTCGAAAATGTGATTACTCAATGAATGACGTTGTTCGCAGATTTACTTGTAAGCAGTATGACGTTGGATCGGTCTCAGATTCTCACGTCAAAAGTCTTCTGTGCTCACATCCCCTCTGAGGTATTCCAACGCACAACTGGAACTGAAACACATCAATATCCCCATCTCATTGCATCGAAATACACCTATCCAAAATCTCACGGCTAATTCTCGTTCTAAATGTGTCTGAAAATGTGTTTTGTGCATGAGACACTGTGAATCACGTGCTTACAAAGTAATTTGAAATTGTCTCAGTCCTTTTTTATGCTGAAATCTTAGTCCGATCAATTACAGTAAAGGCACAAACTCGTTTTGATAGCCCTTTTTGACGAAATTACGGCAAATAAAAGCGGATACAATTGAAACAAGCCTCTCGTTGGTAGACAAACAAAGCGACATTGAAATCAACAATTGAAATCACTAATTTGAAAAGGGTTCACAAAGGTTAGAAAGATGGGAACAGACGAATAAATCTTGTAAACTAAAAAAATCACTGGAAGTACCTTACAAACAATGACAGCTTGAAATTTTCTGGTGCCTCATTATTGGTCCACGAACTGTTAGAAGACGTTTGTGAATAAATATGCAAGGCTCTTTCCACAGTTGAACAAAAAACTGACTGCTGGTAACCCTGTCCCCAAACAACTCGCAACCGGTCAACTAAGTGAGCAGCTGTTTACGGTAGCTGTCATCGAGCTTTTAAATAGGATATTTGCATAAGGGACATGTGTTACACGTAAGAAAAATTAAAACAAATCAAGTAGAACATTAAAACCATAGGCGTAAGGCGGATCACAGTCTACTTGAGAAAGATAGAGGTTTTGTTGAACGTGTAACACTGTTAACTCGTGCCTGCCGCCAGACATGCATTCATCAGCGTCAAATGATTCACGCTTGCTTAGGTTCCAGGTGGCTGCGGAATAATTGGTCAGGGAAGATGTAAAGTTTGCACGAATTGTTTTTCACCACACACACACACACAGGGGTTGTAAAGTCTGAGGGCAATAGCCTCGGTCGTTGATAACATTCACAACGTGACAGCTTTGGAGCGGGCTCCACCACCCCTGTGGATGACTCGGAAGGCCTCATCTGGCTCAATTTGATGGTCATTGCTAATCAGATGAGAACCGACCACATTGGAAACAGGCCTTCTCGAATCGTCGCGAAGCCATTTCGGGATGTGTTCACAAACCACTTTCGATAGCCACCTTGTGGTTCCACTAACGTAACTCGCTTGACAACAATCGGTGAGAGAACAAACACAAAACGGCAGAGCAACCTATCTTTGAGATGGGTGTTCCTATCGATCTAATGTGGTCAAAAGTGTGTGCGTCGATCAAATCTGATTGTTTCATGTCACGGGGTAGTTTGGATATTTTCTTCTCTGTGGCTGTTGTTTTATCCTTATCATTTTCCTTCTTAGTAACTTTCGATGTCAGACGATATAGATGAAATCTTGTCACCATATACTGACTTGTTCTGATTCTTATAAATTCTTACACATGTCCTATGTGATTGCAAAAGCTGGATGTGGAATACTGAAACTGACTGTTCGCATGTGATCTCTTTGTGCAACCAGTTACAAAGTAGACTCCAATCGAAACATTTAGTCGTGCTCACCCTGAATCGATAATTCAAGACCGGAATCAAAATGTTGAAACAATCTAACCGAAGTACGATTTTGACGGTGGTTATCAACGTAAGTCACGTGAAATTTGCCTCACTCCCGCTACCGAATGTTGACAAAATATTTCTCGTTTGCCTTCTGTTAATCGGGCATCCCAAAAGTTCGTAAGTTAATTGCATTATCTCAAACAGAATATTGCATTCCTCCACTGTCTGCGTGAAAATATCGTTAGCAAAATTGAAAGTTGAGGAGATTACACTGCCACGGTGGATGAAACGAACAGTAGCCTCAAATAACCTACCTAGCAAGAATAGGGGCGGTGCTAACCCAGTCTGGTGACAACACAAACTAGCCATATTACCTAACTGACTTAGCACAGACTGCTTGCTCTTTGCAGAATAACTAAGTAAAACCATCTGCTTATTCACCATTAATCAGTCTAACAGCCAGCAGATGCTCCACTTTAGGATCCTCACAACCTCTGGGTGCGTCTTCCAGAACACCACCTATGACACGGTGACAAGGAAGGGGCAGATGAGGGGCACTCGAGATCCTTGTTCATAAACGCACACTTTGCACTCAGGGCATGTGGTAACCAACTTCACTAAGCTGACATACTTCACTGGAACTTCTTCGCGATACACAATCCCAGAGAACTTGCCGAGCAATTAGATCAAAGCCGCCCTCAGACCCCAAAATACGAGGACCGTTGGCTGACGAAGTCAGTGACGATACTCCACTGTCTATCGTGGGTTGAAGCTGTAATACACCCTCGACTGACCTAAAAACGTGTCTATTCATTCCACATATGATATACAGATTGGGAATAACACAACGTTACGAGCAAGTTGTAATACTCTACGTTTCAACCACCTCGGGTGGCCTTCCTCAGGAGTGTTGTAATCGATAAAAACACTCCTGAGGAAGGCCACCGGAGGTGGTTGAAACGTAGAGTATTACAACTTGCTCGAAACGTTGTGTTATTCCCAATCTGTATATCAATAACATGTTAAACACGACGCCCAAACTATTCAACTTCATTCGTACTACATTTGGTGCGGATATCTTACATTCCACATATGCTTCTTTCTGTTTCAGAGGCTTCCGTATTTAGCCCCATGAGCAGCTTAGATGCGATAAAAACGGGTTCGATGCCTCTGCGATTGTCAAATGAAGTCATAACACTTTTTTTTCACAATAGAAGTGACTGTTGTTAAGTAGCAGTCACGATGCGCTCCTTCGGTCTCTCATATGGGACGGAGGGTAGCCGGTTCAGACAGCAATCTTATAACACTATCTCTAAGATTCACTGGAGACAGGAGGCTCGGCCCTGTGGATTAGAAAGTCGCCTCTAATTCCCAAAGAGGATCGTCGGAAATGTCATGGATGATCACACATTCACTAACACTTACAACTGAGTGAGCTGAGTTGGGCCGATTGGACCGTTCCTCAAAGCTCCCAGCCTATCTGTCAAGACACCGAAACAGCTTGTAAATTTGTGAGCCACGGTTTTCATATATATTCTCGTTAGTACCTTACCAGTGTTTAGCGTAACAGCTAACTAAGCAGAATAACACTAGGTTATTCCCCCATGAAAATGCCTTTCTCATTCCTCTGGCTCGCTTAGAGAAGTCAATCTCACGGTCCTCAAGCAGATTCTTCGTAAGTTCGCGTTTCAGGTCATTGTGGTCTTTGTCATATTCGGAGTCAGAGAGGTCAGCCGACGTTCGTTCGCAAGATCTACTGATTCTGCAAAAAACCGCTTCTGTCGTATCTGTAGTGCTCCTTTGCAACAGACTTCTTCATAGGAGGTTCGCGTTGGGATTTTTACCCAGTGCTTATTCGGATCACTTCATTGTTTTATCTGGGCAGCCCATTTTTTGTGGTTTGAGAAGTGTTTTGTTCACTCTCGTTGCTCAAGTTTTAACCGTATGTTTTGTTTTGAAGGGAGTGGTTCCTGTGCAAACGATAAAGCAAAACCCGCACTAACAACGGAATGACCTGGGCAAGCTGTCTAGTCCAGAATGAGCGACAATCTGTTATGGAATGTCACCAGTAATAGTTGAATGCGGTGTGATCAGTTTGCGCTGATTTGCAGAGAGTGGCCTCCATGTGGCGCATTACAGTCGCTTGTGCTGAAATATGCAAGGTAATGGAGACAGTCCGTGAGATGCACATAATTGAACACCATTATCAGCGTTTCATTCTGTCGATCTGTCGCGCCCGGACGGCACATGTGCCCCTCAGCTGTCTCTCCTCTGAAACAAACGCAATTATGTCCGATTGTTAAATTCGTTACAGATCAAGAAGGGCGCCACATATACTACTTTTGACAGCACTCTCTGTGAGAGAGTACACATATATGAACTATGTCGAGAGATTTCAGCTGAAGTGGTAGGCCTGACGGCACGCAGATGGCCATCCATTAGGGTATATTCGAGCAACCTAAGCCGCGTCAAAGAACTCAGTAAAATCCCCACACTAGTTTGACTGCTCGACTGGACTTCATTATCACAAGAGACTGAGAAGAAACTGCTGATTAATAGTATTACTCAAAGACAAATTCCAGTGAATGACAACCCGAATATTGTGAAGTCGTATTTCGGAGATACAGGACCCATCCAGCTTCAGAATCGGAAGAGTGACTACCAGAAGGGCTTATTGGCCCAATTGTTGGAGAGACAGACATTAAAATCGCCAACATCTACCAGTTATGTTGGTCTGAAGAGATGAAATTAGAACCAAAGGGAAGAAAGTGAAAATGAATGAGCTGGTCTGTAGAGGCAACGATCACCTCTGGCACTTCCCAGTCATTTGTAACCTGAAAGGCGGTTGAATTGAACAACCTGACCTCGGGGCCTCTGGCTCAAAGACTTGATCAACATAACACCGGAGTGTAAGATTTTCTTGGAGGACTCTATCTGGAATCAACAATTTAAAAATCTGAATCACTTGACCTAGGCAATGGGTGCTGTGAATATGACATTTGTTGTCAGATTTTAAATGCCGCTTCGCTTAACAGATGCACTGACATCTACATCACGCCTCTTCGGAGCATTGAGGTTTTCGAACATACTGAGTGATACGCCGTCCGTCACGAGAAACCATTGGATGACCGAAATATTGATCTTCCTGATGATTTTTTTTCAACCTCCTTATTTCTCAGGTGGAGTACAGTCATGTTGCAATTCTAGAAATACTTTGGCTGTATATTCACCAAACCGCTCATTACTGCCCAAGCTCCCCTACACAGTAATTAGTGTCATAAAAACCCTATGAGTGTGGCGGCTTTCCATCTGACTACTCTCCTTTGGTTTGTCTGACGTGAATGCACATGAAAACGTCAAAGCTCTAGCCAACATAACTCCTCAGATCAATACAACACACAAGCCATGTCAAAACAGAAGAGGTCATGGGTCCTTTACTAGACTGAATGAGGTATGATATTTGGAAGGCTTTCGTTTTACAATGAACATGTCGATGCATGCTCACCTCGAACCCAGCAATTAAGATTTCCTCTGCCATCTCATCAAGGACATTGCTTTTACTGAGAAAGCAAAATGAGGGTTATCCCAGTAGATAACAGTAATTCGTTCACTACCGTACTCGGACAGACCGCTTGGGCCGGAGCGATTTTCCGTGTGTTATAAGCACGTCAGTGATGACTTACGTTTAGTATGAAGGATCCACTAAAACCTCCACCACCTGTTACGATTTCCGTTTTAACTTAGTCATGCTCAGTACTCATGGCAACCCTAGTATCGAACGAACCGTTCGAACTACAGCTGATGAATCCCAGCGCGCACTAGACTCATATTCAATCAGCCCTTATGAATGTTGGGATAGCTTGGATAATGAAGATATTGTGGCGGAATGAAGCCACGCCCTGTCTTTCCAAGTGGTCTCTCGTTAATTGATACTTGGCATAGGCTGAGGCGCGCTTGTTATGTCTGACAATTTGACATCTTCCATCGCCATTTCCTGTAGTATGCAGTTCGCATTCACACTTATGCAAACGCTGACGTTCCCAAACCACTTTACTGAGTATGTGGCATTTTCCTCTCACGAGTCTTCGTGAAACATAAAACACAGCAAATGTATACTGATGTTAAATGGACACTGTCCAACCCAGGATCACTTTATACATTAGCCACGAGGATCAGGTGTGTTCATAGGATGATAAAGTCTATACATTTTCCAGTTTAGGATGTCTACATGTCAATTTAGGACGTTCAAAGGAGGTTAACTGGATTTCAGCGGCGAACAGGCTCGCACGACTAATGCGCACGTGGGTAGGTTGCAAAACATAGGGACTGGCTGGCTCTTACAGAGTGAGAGGACGTGGTCCCGCCATGTGCAGAGAGGAAACTAAGTTAGCATGCCTAGACCAATTTACCTGAGATATCCTAAATTGTTATCGAGACATCTTAAACTGGAAAAGGTATAGTACGCACTATTATAAGTGGACGACGTAGTCGTTCTGTCTGCCTAACACCCACCATTCTGAACTTTATTCTAGCTAAAATGGTTTCTAAATTCCATTCTTTAAGTTTGGTTAAGCTTGACTAGAGAAGGTAAGTACGAACGAGACGTAGGTGGCCTGAGACTATTCTTCCCATGAACATTACAATCCGCTAGTAGCAGTGTAAGCAGCTTAGTTTCAGAATTGTGAATGAACGCGATTAATTATTTTAGGCAGATGCGTATTCATAAAAGATGCCACGGCGTATCAAACTACATCAGTCCCATTTAAGATAATAAGTAGCGCTGTAACTGACAGTAAAATGAGCCACCTCAAACCAAGCAATCATCCTTACAAGTAAGTGGGATCGGTGGCATCCGAATGGACTTAGCTGAAAGATGAACGTGCATACGAGTCGCGACAAGCTGCCTGTGCTGGGCTACCTGTGGTTTTACTCGCAACCTTTGTACATAGTATAAAGTATAGCAGAAGTGTTGGGATCTGAAGGTCACCCGGCCAACTCGATAACACTGCAATCAAACGATGTGGCGTCATTGTCACATCTGCGCTGGAAAATAAGGTACATGCATCGGTGCTAGCCTAAATAAATGACTTTCTGTATCTAGCCTCAAAGGGTTAAGACTAGGAGGTATATGAGCAATGTGGTCGCAACTTGGGCTGACCAGAAGCGTACTACTACTGTGTTGAACCGAGAAGGCGGATGGCACACAAGTTGTTTATTTGGAAACCAATACACAACTTAAGCGTCTCAACGGGACTACGAACAGAAACACTCATTTGCACGCCACACTCGTGTGAGGATGCTCCAGTCGCTTTAGACACTACGTCTCAGTTCCGTCATGTGGCGAAGGCCATTCTATGTCATTCTGCCCCCCAATTATCTTTCCTATATCTCTCCCGTATTTATCCCGCGATCATTTCGATCCGAGCTGCTACTGAATAGTGGTGTGAGTAGTATGGTGTGACCGTCTATCCTCTCTACCCTACTGTTGACACCCCTCCACCACTCGCACAATGCTCGCGGGGCCGATTTGGTCCGTTAACGTGAAATCTTGTAGGGTTGGGAAAGGGAGCGTCGAATGGCAACTTGTCCGTGTCGTCTGTGGTCGAGGTCACATAGACGCCCCAGTTTATTCTGCGTATAACCAAGTACAGAAGGATTGGTGAACGAAGATATGTATTCATTATTTTCCACCTTAACTAATGAAGTAAGAATCGTCGTCATTCCTTGAACGAATTCAAATTAGTTGACGAATATCACAGACGCATGCCATCAACCAACGGGCTCCGTGAAATGGTTCCAATATGACAGTATTCTAATTGAAACTAATTCGGCCTGGGCGATCATCTGATTATATTCATATGAATTCCGCTTGCAAGGTAACCGACTAATACTGTCTCACGGTGGAAAGTCTCTAAAAACAGTTGTGAAACGTAGAATGGAAGTAACAATGTGAGAACGAAAAAACAAGTTGTGAACAAAACGTCCGCGGAATCGCGATGTGAAAACAAAAGAAATGTAGTTTCAAAACAATTTCCAAAGGTCACGATTAAAAACGGAATTTAAACAAAACTTTTGGCAGTCAGTTCATCACTGTCAGTTACTGTTAGAAAAAAGTCCAAAATCTATACCTTTCCCGTTTAACTTTCGGTCACCAGGATGTAACTTTAGTGCAAAAATCTGGCCGTTCTATGCACCATAGTTTGTCGATTAGACACCCTCCTTTGTTCTATCCACAATGACTCTTTCAATTCTGAATATTAATGCACAAGATTTCGTGTCCGAGCCAGTAGAGAAGATTGAGCAAATATGTAAAATATCCACGCCAAATTTAGTACGAATGAGGTCAAACAGTTTGGGCACTGCGTTTAACATGTTAAAGATAAATAGATTGTGAATAACACAACGTTAAGAACAAGTTGTAGCACTCTACGTTTGAACCACCTCGGGTGTACTTCCTCAGGAGTATTGTAGTCTAAATTATATCAACAAAGGAACAGAGGTCATGTGAGGTTTGCCTTGGTTAGGTCCGTTTTCACTGCATCTGACCGGATTGGTCTAATCCTTAGTGCACGCACTAAATTGTCGCCGTCTGAAATTGTATCTGGTCTTGAGCTATGCTTGCGCTCAGCCTTGTTCGCATTTAACAAAAGATTGTACAGGTAAACCGATGGTGTAGCTATGGGTTCTCACGCTGTCTGCAACAGCCAATCTTTCCCTCGGATACTTGGAATCACAAGCGATGAGTGAATTCCTCTGCCCTCCTCGTATTTGGTGGCAGTACGTAAGTGACATATTCGTAATCATGAAACGGACCGCTCGTGACCAATTCCTACAGCTTCTTAACTCAAAATACAACGACATTGTACTCACATTGTAAATTGAAACCGGTGTGCGCTCCCTTAATCTTCAAGTTGACGAGCAACAGAGATTTTAGGTTCCTGTGTACCTCAAACCAACTCATTCTGGTCGGCATCTCAACTTCAGCTCGTGATATCCACTCCGTGTGAAGAGAACAGTCATCAAATCACACGTCAATACAGCTAATAAGATCTGCAACACTGAACTCTTCAGAACAACAAAGATTTCTCGCACTAAAGAAATGGTAGCCGCTAATCACTATCCAAACACAATTACTGATAACACAACTAAGCGCATGTCCATTAGGAAGGAGACCAAAACAACCAGAACTTTCAAGTCTACTGTGCAAATACTGCACCCTGAACAGACATCTGAAAAAATCAGCTCCATTCCGTATGAGTACGCCATCTGGACTGTATTTCGGTTGGGCAATATCTTAGAACGACTGGTGACGCACCCTAAGGATCCACTTTCTATGGGCGATCAGACAGATTGCGTTTACGAAATCAAACGCGGTGACTGCGATGCGAAATACATTGGGCAGACAACTAAAAGTACGTGTTGCAGAACATAACAGGCACACGAGGGTTCCTCCGAATGCCGTCTATTAACTTCAGAAGCTAGAGAAGGGTTCGACCATCGCACTGCATGCAGCGTCAGAGAATCACAAAATAGATTTTTAACAAGCTCGAGTGATTGTTGTATCGTAAATCAGAACGCAAAGCAGGGGTAATGAGTGTAAATTAGAATGTATGCAGTCTGCCCAGTAAACATGCACAAAGTATATTAAATCACTGATGAGTAGACGGGCGTTTGGTTTATTTCCAAGTTGAACATCTTTCACTTCTGATCGCAGCCTTCGCATTCAGATAGACTTTCCAACCAACCTCTTTCGAAAAGAAACACTAAACTCGAGTTTCGCTCTCATTAGAGCTCATCAGTAGTGCGTATTCTTGCCATGGCCGCGATCTGAACCCGGGCCACGCTTTCATGAGGCAACCGTGTTGACCACTGCACCATTGACCTCACATTAGGCACGACCGAATTATCAAATCTGAACGCTCAACCACTTTCGCTTGTGAGCAATGATCAGGTTGCCCGATCTTCTCGAGAGGAGACAGTAAGCGTCCTGTTAACTCCAATCGATAACCCCGTGATTAGAACTTCCAGTGGACGAGTTAGAATTACACCAATCATAGTCGCGATTTATCACGCGAGCGTTAGTAGCCAGTCAGATAAGAGGTGGGAGTTCTGGCCTTGTAAAGGATACACACACACACTCCCATTCGGTCAGCTTCGAATGAGGCGTAGATAAAACGGTAGACCGAATTCGCGGGCCGTGATAGGCGACGAGGATGTGAAGGGTTTGCAACGGGTAAAGTGACTCCACGGGTTAATCGTCCAGTAAGCAATTGACGTTGATTGACTTTCTTGTTGTTATCCAACTCATATATACCGGGTCCAAGGGTACGCTTTATGGTGATCGGGGATGAAAAGCTTCGGTGCCCTTTGTTGTGTGACTGATTCTTCAAGCTGACAAATGGTCCGGGTGCCAGAATTTTTGCTGAGTTGGCATAAATCTTTTGTTAAGTCTCCCTCCGAAGCGGCCCGCTATGTCTGTCTTCATTTGCAGGTTGTTGAGCTGCGTTACGTTTCCTACGTAGAGCTCTCCCGAACATAACTTCAGCCGGCATTTCTCTGGTCGGTCTATGGTTGCCGGTGCGATAAGTGAATAACGCTTGAAGCACAGAATCCCTCCACGTTTCCCCTTGTAACTACAATGCCTGTATACACTCCTTCGAAGAGCGACTCAAACGCTCCACCATACCACTACTTGAGGGATTGTAAGGAACAGTCCGCGAGTGTTTTATTCCCTGCCGACGTAAAACTCATAACTAACAAATTGAGATCCATTATCGGTGACAATCTCTTCAGGAATCCCAAAGCGGACAATAAGGTGTTTCATCCGATGAATTACTGTGAATGACGTGACATCTCCACAAGTATTTGCCTCAAGCCATTTACTGTAGTAACAATTGGCGACCAGTATGTTAAGTATATTCCAAGGAGCTGCTGCGTATGGTCCTATAATATCGATAGCCACCTTTGCTCACGGGTGCAAAGGATATTCCACTGGTTGCACAGGAGCAACTATAGGTTTGGTTGATCTACCAGCATGTTGACAAGGGACGCACACATTGGCAAGAGTCTCGATTAATGAAAACATTCGTGGCCACTAATACCATCCGGTAGCACGACGAAGGGTCCGTGTGATTCCAGGATGTCCCTCATGAGCGCACAACATAATTTCACGTTTTTAGCTAGATGGTGGGACGAGTCATGATCCACGCATGATGCAGTCGTCTATTACAGAAAGCTCCAATGGCAACGGATAATAGCATTTTAGCTCGTCACCGGTCCGTCAACCATCCTGTAGAAATGTATGGTTTCAGTTGTTGAAGTTCATCGACCATTGACGCATGTTCTCGCAGTCGCACTCTGGTTGCCGCATGAATTTTCAAATCATCAATGGCAGCCACCACTTCGAATTAGTCCATATTGTCTGTACTAGTTTGTATAGACAAAGGTAAGTGAGAAAGTACATCAGCTACTTGATTTGCTGAACCACTTCTGTATTTAATTTCAAAGTCGCACTCCAATAGTCTGGCATACCACCTTAATGGTCTATGGCCTTTAGTTCCTTGACTAAGAAGTGTCAACAATTCTGCATGATCAGTCCTCAAAGTGAAGCGTCTACCGAAAAGGTACATATGCCACTTCTCAGAGGCCCAGACACAGGCTAAAGCTTCTTTTTCGCTGGCTGAATATTTACGTTCCGTACCAGAAAGTGTTCGTTATGTGCATATGATAATCTTTTTTTGTCCTTGTTGAATTTGAGAAAGAACGGCTCCTAGACCAACATCGGAGGCATCTGTTGAGATGAACGTACTACAGGATTTGTCGAAGATACTGACAATGGGAACGGAAACAATCATCTGCTTCACGCGTGTAAAGGCTTCTCTCTGGGTGTCGGACCACTCAAAGGCTATATTGGATCTCGTAAGTAATCGCAGTGGCTCAACGACGGTGGAGAAATTCGGAGGATGGCTTACGCAGTATGAGTAGAGTGCGAGGTAACGTTTAAGTTGAAGTATATTTGTTGGTTCTGGAGCATTCGCAATAGTCTTAGTATTTTCCAAGATGAGGCGAACTCTTTCATCAGATATGGTACGGCCAAGGAATGATATTCCAGTCACACAGAATACACAGTTGTTCGTGTTCAAACGGAAGTTCAACTGATGAAGACGATCTAACACCGAATGAAAATTGGAATCATGTTCTTCAGATTTTCCGAAATTGCGTATCATCCATGTACACAATAGAACCCCGGCATGAAGATGAAGACTGAGTCAGGAATCTTTACCAAGCTGATGGAAACGAACCTAAACCATTTGGTAGAACGTTGTACTGGAATAGACCTTCTGTAGTGAGGAAAGCAGCGAGTGATCAGGAATCGGCTGTAAGTGGCATTTGAAAGAAAGCACTTTTGATGTCCAGTTTTGAGAAAAATTCCGCTCCGGCAAGATTAATTAACAGTTCATCTTGACTAAGCAAAATGAATTTTCCAACCATTTGTTCGTTATGTGCACGAAGATCCATGCACAATCGAACGTTACCGTCTTTTTTGAAAACCATAACTAATGGATGTACCCAAGCCGAGCATGGTATTGTCTCATTTACGTCATTTTGAAGCATCAGATTAATAATGGCAGAAACTGCTTTCCGTTTTGTAAGGAGTATCGGTCGCGTCTGCGATATGGAGGACGGTTTGGTATCCGACTTTAAAGGAATTTGGTAAGCCACGTTGACTGCACGACCAAGTGAATCAGCAAATAATTGTGGATATTTGTAACGCAACAATGGCACATCAACAGAAGCTATTGTCTTACGTTCAATAGAAGGTACCAGGTTCAGTGCAACTATTGCGTTATGATCTAACAATGGTTTTCAGTTCATCTTGCATATACACTTAGCAACAGAAGCAGGTGGAGAAAATTCAGCACAGAGTTGCGGTAATATAAATCCCTTCATTTCTACGAGTGCATTGGAGAAGCTGTCAAATTTATGAGATGCAGAATCTAGTTCCATTTCAAGAGGCAGTCTTAAGGCCAAAGATAGAAAATAAATCGTTCCAACATCCGAGCGTGGTAGTTGTAGTTCTTTGGCAGACATGAAAGCGACAATATATTCGTCAGAATGTAGAAAGTTCTTCCGGAACAATAACAGCACCTCCTTTTGGTGCATGTACCGAGCGCATACAGAAGACTTGCAAAATGACCAATCTTAGAGCAACTCAAACATTTAGCAGTTCTTGAGGGGCATCCCAAATTATTCGCTCGATGTGCTGTTGATCCACACTGGAAACACTTACCAATAGGTTGGAAGGCAGCTGATGGCTTCATACGTTTGATCACTGAAACCGACTGTGGTGACTTCGGGAGTAATTCATATTGTGATCGAACTTGTTCTTTAATACGGGCCATTCCACAGGCCTTCTCACAAGACAATTTGTAGGGGTCCTCAGTCAAGAAAGATCTACGATTTTCTTAATTTCGTACCTCAAATATGAACTGTTATATGAGCATGCAATCTTCGTTTCTTAGTAGGTATTTTAGAGTACTCACACGGTCAGATGGTTCTTATAAGTCGAGAAATGAATCCTTCTAGTGGTTCTCCAGTTTGCTGACTGATGCGGGAAAAAGTAAACCTGGAGGTGTATACGTTGGTAAGGGCCCCTAGCATTTTGTCAGTAGTACTTAAAGCCTATCCTGGATGGTTTCATGGCGCAGGGAATGGATGTCAAACAGTCTCTGCCCTTGAGTTCCCAGATGATTGTGGAGAAGTTTTAGTTGAGTTGACTCTGTCAAGTCCAGCGACAGATTTAACACAATGGGCAAATCCAAGTAATCCGTAAGTGTGGTTTTCCACGTATCCACGAATCTGTCATTGAAAATACTGCTTGATCCACCCAAATTATTGCAGGTGCATTCATAGTAGTGAAGTGAGGGCGACGACATATGTTGTAACGTAAATCAGAACACAAGGCAGGGGTAATGAACGTAAACTAGGAAGTATACAATCTGCCCAGTAAACGTGCACAAAGGATATTAAATCAGTGAACGAGTTAGAATTACACCAATCATAGTCATGATGTATCACGCGAGCGTTAGTACCCAATCAGATAAGAGGTGGAAGTTCGGAGGTACACATACACACACACAACAGTGATTCACAAGGGTCGGCCTCCCCATGCGGGGGGGCTGCTGTGCTGAAGCTCTCACTATTTCCACGTAGCACGCTTGTTAGTCGCAATGACAGCAAACCCATTTACAGTGTGGCGTGGAGGCATAAACAACGTCAGCCAAACACATCTTTTGTATATCAGTCTCACCTTCATTTAATGGGCAAAGGATTAGACCAATCGGGTCAGATGTGGCGCAAATTGACCTAACCACGGCCAATCCCACGTGACCTCCGTTCCTTTGTTAATGTGACTTCGAGTACAACATTTCTGGGGAAGGCCAACCGAGGTGGTTGGAACGTAGAGTATTATAACTTACTCCTAACGTTGTGTTACTCTCGATCTATTTATCAATAAGCCAGTTTGTTATGAGGAAATGCTGTTTAACGTTTCAAACGCGTCAAATCACTTCATGAACAAACATTATGTCGTAACCTCTTCTGATCACCTAGCAAGCCTAATGTGAGAGTGTATAACTAGGCAGCGAAGAAACCAGAGGCTCACCCTCGAGGGGAAGTGGGGGAAAACGTGCCGTCTTGATAGAGTTGCACAATCACCCCAACCTTTAATGTTTCCTTCCACAATAATCAACCTGGAGTAACCGTCTTTCGCAACAAACAGGATGAGTTGTCTGAATAGGCTTTAAAGAATGGAAATTAGGCGAAAATTTCGAAAATATCCGCGACAAAATTACGCGGTCAACACTGGCGAACACACTGATTTTGGGCTGATGCACCGGTCAAATTCTGGCCGACCACATATAAATTAGGTTTTTTAGGAACCGCAGATGCGGCACTACTGAGCCGACTTCGAAGTTACCAGGTCGCGTCAGGAATGGTCCAGGCGTGAACTAATTGCTATATAACTGGGCCTTATGTGGATAGTACTTCACCTAATTTTCATATGTACATATAAATCGTGAATACGCCGCGATTACTCATAAGAAACGCATGGTAAACAAGGTTGTTTTCGGCGCTTTGTCACGATGTTAAACGCAGCAGTTATATGGGTTCTCCGGGCAGAGCAAGACATCAATGCCGTAAGAGGTAACAAACACTAATTTCTACCTAATCCGATTCATGAGGCTTGGTTGCATAACATCAACCACATGGGCTGTGAAAGTTTGCGAAGAAATCGGCACATCTGTGTTGTCATGCATTTATAGCCCGAATAGACCTATTGCACAGAATGGGGATTTTTTCAAACTAATCTACAACCTATGTGAGTGATGTTAGATGACTATATCTCATGCATCGGACCAAGTCAACATCAACACACAGTGATGTGTTGCCCATCACCCTCGGCGAACCCATATAAACGTGTTGTGGTTGGCCTGATGACACAGCACTGAAAACAAAACATATTCGTTGCGCGTTTCTTCCCAATATTTTAATTGGCGCTTGTCCGAGGTACGTCATATCAAAAATAAGCGACCTGACTGTTGCGGAAAAGAGGACGACTTTATACACTTACCAGGCATAATCAACTAGGATGTGGGCATGCTTTTATGATAAACTACTTGTGTGGGACTTTGTTCTACAGTAGAATTGTGGTACCTTGTTAAGCTGATGGATCGAAGGTGTCCCAGCATCCTGATCACAATCTACTGTGGTAAGTTTACTAAAGGTCTAAGACACCATCTCATACAATCAGCAAACGCTAATCGTTAGTAGGCAAACTTAATCACACGCTTTCCTTCAAAAGATCACATCGATGCAATTTTTAGAGTACACGTCCAACTAGACTAGTTTTTGTGTTGGCAAAACAAACGAATCGGTATCGATGATTCGAAGGGACTACTTTTGGATCACACCAAGCTATGGTGCTGCGGATTTTGTGAAACAACATTCATTTTGCTACACTTCGGCCACGAGTTGTTTAGTATCTGTGGAGAAGTCCATGTAGTAACGTTGAGTTTAAGTATTCAACCGGTCTCAGAAGCCCTATTTGTTGCGATGGAAGCTCATCTTGATATTCGGCGTATCTTGCCTTCATACTGCCTGTGATCGCCCTCGAGTCACTTATACGATGTTCATTAGCTCCCTGAGAAAGCGCGTAACGGAATCTCTGAGCCACTAGAGTCACGGCAAATTCTGATATGCCAGGATGCATTTGGTGGAACGTCACAATCGTTCCTTTTTCCAACTCAGCCATGCGAACCAGCTGAGCACAAACGAAGCGCTAGTCACGTGGAAACTAATCACATGACGGTTGATTCATACCCTTCCAATTAGAATATCTGGTTCGCAAAGCACCTAAATGTTCCGCATTCCACCAATTAACATACATTTCGTTTACTCTCTTCAGTCACGAACGTAAAACATTAGAATATATAGGACATGCGGTTAGCAACACAATCTATCGCTATTGTTGAACTGGATCAAGGGAACTCAGTGTTTTAAATTAACATACAGTTTATGATGTTGCATGTGCTAATGAGATCAGCCAATGACAGGCTGTGATTTCTTTAATACTGTTGTACATCCAGCGTCGGCGTCTCAATTCATGAACAATTGGTTACTGCTACCAGTACCAGGTCTTCTCCTTATTACTTGCGTGGGAGGTTTCAATTCACGTACGATTCCTAGGGCTATTTGAAGTCCCTAACTCTGAGTATCAAACTAACGTCTAAGTCATTTGCTGACGCTAGGCCGATGTACTAACCCCGGGGTACTAGAGCAATCTGCAGTGACCATACAACGTTAACGCCACTGTTTTTCGCACCTTCTACATAATTCAATTTTTATCAAATCTACGAAAACAAAATTCACCTCGGAGCTTTCCGCCTGAAATTTCATGCATACTGCTAAAACAATAATTATTGCTGTGTTAATAAGGTCATTAGTAGTGAAAGGCGAGGTGTTCGTATGTTTGTTGTGGGTTTTATACGTAGGTGCAGTGCAAAATAGACTTGATAACGTGATGACCAACCGGCGCAGTTGGGAAATAGACCGAATATGCGGAAAGTGGTGAAGATAGAAGAGGTATGGAAAGATGACAGTCTATTGAACGGTTAGAAGCCACAATTATAACAAAATCAGAATCGGGTGAAGTGAAGATATAAACAGCACTGCGGGAATCGATCGACTTTGTGATACTACGTCACCGTACTATGGCTGACGAACCTTGATACAACCGCATCAGGTCGAACACATGCAGAAATGAAGACCATTTATGAAATGCGGGTTTGTTTACTTCCAAATAAGGACAGCCCTAGGATACTAGCAGAAGTGAAGGTTTCAGAGTTGACTGTTAAACAAAGTTTCTTTGCTGGTGGATGCGTGAGACCTTTTGGTAGTTTTCGATAACTGCCAATTATACTGACGGGTACGAAGCCTTTGACAGGTTAGAAGAAATCGAGCTTCGAAAAATCTGGGCTTCGGCTATATTCTAACAAACGACAGGAACAGCATGCCAAAACGCGACAAGCGCTTTATCAGCTGGGCCACGAAGCCCCGCCGGGAGTTTAGAAGTGTTCACGTTGGGACTCAGTTACCCACCCAACCCTCGGCGTTATACGAAATCCATCAAATGATTCAGAGGGTTGGTCATCCAAAAAGAATGTCTCAATCAGTTCAGGTTGGAATCCATCAATGCCATTGCCAAGCATGGAACCGCGTTAATAATAAGCAATGTGATAGATTTTATAACTTAGAAGATGCAACCACGAATTTAACCGATGCCCAGATTTTTTGCATTCAAGACTCCTCTAAAGAGCCAGCTAGCCAAACACGCAAAACAAGTGGCTTAAATTACTTGTTGATACTTGCTGACATGTCATCCTCTGATTGAACGACAAAAACATGGATAAGCAACAGTGCCACCGGGTCCCACAGCAAAAAAGAAATCCCCACTCATTCGTTTGTCATTAATGCTTAGATTGCTCGAACGTCTCCGTCTTACTCTCGTCGAGGACTACGCGATTAGAACAACTCTTCAGTTCAAAACCACAGAAAACAGCAGACTTGTAGTGGACATTCTGATTAACGGTAAACAGGGATTATTGTTCATATACACTGAACATCACCACAAGTGAGTTCAGCCTTTGCATTCAGATGGGCTTTCCAACCAGATCTCCCGAAAACAGGCACTACACTCGCGCTTAAAGTTCTTCAGCAGTAGATAATAGCTGCGGTCGAGAGTTGGACTCCGATCAAATTTCCATGAGGTAACCCTATTTCCATTGCACCAGTGACGTTATATTGGGCACGGCCGAAATATCATATGTAAGCACTCAGCCACATTCATCCGTATGACTTCAACTTAAGAAAAAGTCTTAGGCGTGGGGTCACAGAAAGGAACTATCAGGATAGTTACTATGTCTCTTATCAACGCGATCGGACAATCTGAGCATTGCTGACAAGCAAACGTGGCTGAGTGGTCGCCCATGATAATTCGGTAGTGTCTAACGTGAGGTCATTGGTGCAATCGTTAACGAGGTTGTCTAAAGAAAGCATAGTCAAGGTTCAAATCCTGACCGTGGTAAAGATAACAACGGGCTCTAACAACGGCCAAATTCGAGTTTGCATTCACTATCGTTTTGTATATTTTGGTCGTCGCCCCACAACTGGTGGGTAGACCGAAACTGTCTGCTACTGGAATTCGTAGGTCCCATTCGTAAACAGACAAATTAATATTCATCAAAATTTTGGTGAAAAACGTGCACGACATTACTTCCGTTCCGGTTGGAAAGCAGTCCGTTGTCAACAGATCACTGTTAGAGACAGGTAAAGCCGTTCTGAAGAGTCTCCATATCTTCCGGACACTCTAGGATTGGTCAGACTTTGGTGTTGTTGATGCAGGGCAGCACTGGAGAATCCACAGTGCCCAATAATTTAATAACAAGAAATTTGAACTGAAAAGTTGGGATGAACCAAACCGGATCATCAGTCAAACGTAGTTCCAACACATTAATAATCCTCGTATAGTAACTCGACTATGGAGTTCGCCTAATAAACAAACACAAGCTCCTTTCCAATACAACTGGCATAATAGCATATGACTAACGAAAAGATCCAAGTCAGTTACAGTTAACTTTTCTAAAAGTTGACAAGCACTCGTAGCTTGGGGCATAGAGAAAAGAACATTAAAGCCTAATTCTCTGAAGTCATCTAACCAGTATACATTCAACAATTTGACACTAAATTAGTGGATCTAATTAAAGCTGTTCTGTAAATTTTAACTTCCGATGAAGGAGCCTTGTAATAAAAAAAGGACTATGTAAAGAGTTGGCGATATTTAAGACAATCTCAAAGTAATAAGGTGAAGCGAAATGAAATGCATGAGCGTCCGGGAGCGTAGTCTCTGCGTTTCGAAGTCATCTGACCCACTTGGCATCCGAGGATCTCGAGTTATAATTTTCTTCGAGGTCGTTCACCGAACACACTTAACGCGTTATGAGGAAAACTTAACAGGTTCACCGGTAACCCAAAATATAACGCAAAAAAAGCAGTAAAGAAACTGGTCAGTCCACCGTATGAGTTTGGAATGGAACATTGGGATTGAAGTAGCCGTCGTATCATCGCATCCCTCTTGCGTAGCCAAGTTCTTTGGATGATCACCTGGACTTCCGTTGGTTGCTTTGCATGTGCAAGTATTAAACTAAAATACCCATGATTTAAAGTGCTAATATTAACATGAAGACAACGGCTTGCCCTAATTCGACCGTGGTCGTCTTACTACGTGCGATGGAGGTTCACATCCAAAGCTGTTCAAACTGACATCTCGAGTGTCACCCGATCACACAAGAGCCCTGTGGAACAAGGGCACAGCATGGATATACTGTCAACGGCGCAGTAATACAGAGAAAGCTGTGTACGAATGAGAATACTGACAGACGAGGCGTAAGAGTTGCATGCAACGGTGTCCATGGTTTTGAGAAAACTTGGCGTTCCGACTACACCCAATATATGAGGGTTTGGGGGGGGATTGCTTCTCATTGGTACAGTGTTAACGAAACCCAAAAAGTCACCCTAATTCGCAGGTAGAAAAGTTGTTGGACGTTCGGTCATGCCAAGACAAAAAACTAAGCATCGACTGGCAAACAGCAGAATGTAAGGGTAGCTGTGGACGTGCGACTTATTGTGACACGCCGAGCGAGATTCGTGTCTCATCGGAGTTAACGCGCATATATTGCCTACTCAAAACAATTCTGACAAAGAGAGCACCTTATCAAAATATCGTTGATAACGTTGTGGACGTGAGTGGAAGTTACTTTTATTAAAATCAATACACATGTGAATTTACCGTCTTTGGAAACGTGCAGTGTAGTTTCAACTTAAAACATTCACATGCCTTAACAACAATGGAAAACTGTTCTGCACACTCTGTTTCCCAAAGTTAGCTGAAGAGTTCGGTAGGAATGTAACTGACCCGTGAAATATATTTAGTTCCACGCATCGGCAGCGTTCCAACGCTCAACAACACATCTATGGAAGTTATCTGGCTTCCGAATTCGTCTGCATCAAACTCTTGAGCGATACCTGTATTGTATATGATGAAATGTGCAACCCCCAACCGAATTTCTCAACGGGTTACAACGTTTGACCTTTACAAGTTCCACTTTCTCTGTATGCACATTTCGTGCTAATTAATTTTGTTGCAACTTGCTTGTAGTGATAAAGCGTTTTATTGTTAACATCTTACTGTCACACGAAATTCACTTGATGATCCAGAAAATAGATTGTCCCGGTGGAACGTCGCGTAAAGGCGTGTGGTTTCTGTAGGTTTGTTCGAATCCAGTCGAAGATGGAAGTTTCGCAAACTAGATTGCACCTTATACCTCAAACAATCGGAAACTACGCGTGTGTGGTCCCCCACATCCCGAATGAAATTCTTAATGAGAAGCCGAATTTGCGGGGGAAAAAACGATGAACACCAACAACAGTCAGTACAATAATCGAGTTTCAACTCAAAACACTCATGAGTAACAACAAGGCGAATATACCTCGATGGTCAAACACAAGGATGAAAAGCACCATAAGACCGGTCGTTTCATATTCGATTCCCCAAGGACATTTTATCACAAACTAGGATGAATATACATGGGCATATGGCTTTAGGGACAACAAAGATTAACTAGTTTTGCATTCGCTTTCCTTTTCGTCGATTGATTTGACGGTGGATAAGTGCAGCTTGAGCTGCTTTTCGTATTGCAGAAATTCATCCGGTTTTGTGTACTGTAAAAACAGGTCACACCAATTATGGTTCCCATAAACCAATGGACTCACTGAGATCAGAAGCGTATTGTTCGCATGATTCAATGTGATTGCATCCTGTGAAAGAGGGAGATTTAAACGCTTCATATCAGGTATATCGAATTTCTTATAATATCTACAAAGTGGTGGAACAGAAAAAGTATATCAATCACTTTTTGTTACTAGTTTTGAGGACCAATGTATTGTCACCCGAATCCACTTGGACAGAGTAAACATTGAGCGGATACGGCATATTACGTACACGCCACTGAAATGCTTTACTGGTGTCAGAACGTCCAAACCTAGGCTGTAAACAGAAAAACGGTATTAATCACTCAAGTGTATCAACTGTTATCACCTACGTTCGTGTTGGCTTCTGAAATCTCTTCCATCCCGGCAAACAATGACGGTGATTCACCAACCTCGAATTCCCATGGGCCATCTCCACCGAGTGGAGTTTTTCGTTTCCACTTTCGAGCTGAACAATGAACACAGTTGCGTTCCGGCAAATCGAATAAACGAATCCCTTACATAACAAGCAATGAGATTTCACATCGTACTCTTCCACCATTTCTGTGTTGTTATCCAAAGTGAAGTGAATTTTCTTTCGGCCTGTGGGTATGTGGGGGAAAACATTATATAGTCATGGATGCAAACTCAATTAGAATCAGATCACTGGTTGAAAGGCACACATGTATTCTCGTGATGTATACGGTGACCAACGATATCGTTATAATTCTGGGCCCTACACGAGGGTATCGACACATACATCTTTATATGCATGATGAGCATGAAGGAGACAAGGATGCGGGCGACCGCAGAAACTTCGTGTTACACTCATGACACGAGACGCTCGAGAAGTTATGTGCTGTCAGATAGGTCGGCGAAACTTTTCCTTACGGATAACCATACTCCATACCATGACAAAGCTAACAAGCTTTTGAAGACCATTTATTATACCACCATTATTGTAATCGGTCATTTAGCTTTTAAACCTGCTTAACTTCTAATCATACACTGACGTTCCTGCTCGAACCTGTCCTCACCTTTCCCGAACACATTCTGGAACTGCCGTCGTGAGTAAGGTGAAATTTATCGAATAACTACGTTGACACATATTGGTCAATTGGTGTACATTTTGTAGGAAATTGAGTGCTGCATCGACGTACCAGTTCGCTTTTGGATTTGCCACAGCAGTACGCTGTAGCAACATACAAACACATTTTAACTGAAAGTTTGGATTAGTGTTGGCATTAGGATCGACTATTGGGGTTTACCGTTCCAGAAGTTCGGGTGCAAAATTAAACTAGTCCAGCAAGAAAGCAGTTCACACATGGGAAGTTACCGTGACTCAGCCGAAATTAACGCAGCGTATCCATTACATATAATTAACATGGTAAGACCACGAGATGGAAAACGTGCCACAATGTACAAGAACAAAAGTGAGATTGTGTAACGTACAAGAAAAAATTACATGATGCACACAGAGATTCGAAACACGAGCTCAACTGACTTCTATGCTTCGACATATCAGGCATCTTCAAACAAACGTGTTCGTTGTCCATCTGATTTGAACCGGGGATCCGAGAAAGTCTTATTGAAGCATGCTTTGGTGTGAGTGTTTTCAGACACTGAACATAAACCACACGCTGGTCACCAGGCTGCCGCTGGCCAGGCTAAAATACCACTTATAAGCAAGGCACGATGTAACAGGCGGTGGGTTAGCATTCGTAAGAATGTGACCATACCAATGAAGCTTGTAAGACGAGGTCACTGTGCGCAGAGATCGACAGAATCTATCCATCCCGAAAACACTTCGGGCGACTCCTTTGTTCTCACTACACGCTGCTAACTTCCTGAAGATATTGACTGTCGGAAGCGAGCATCCTGTGAAAATCCTCTGTGAAAATAAACCTGGTTTCGCAACCGCAAAACAAGACCGCCAGTGAGGTGGAATTACATACTCGGCCTTTCATAAAGAGACTGATCATGCGTGCGACACATACTGCCTAAGTCGACAAACTTCATCTGAGCCTCAGCTATTCGATTTGTGAAATCATTGAACAGTGAACCAAAGCTGATGCGGCTCTCAAGAGTACAGCTGTGTCAACTGAACGAAAGACCTCTTGATTTTAGGAAGAACAACGAGTTAACCTTCTGTATGAATGGTGCAGTTTCGGCATCTTGCGGAGTGGGAAGACGCAATCAATGAAACCAAGGTCAGGGCGAGGCCTGTCCGGTTTCTCATGGATATGTTGTTCGCGAGTTTCGCTTAGTCTACGCAGCACATTGGTTGTGATCAGCTGAACCGCACTAGAAATCAGCTAATAATTAGGCGGTTTGCACACGAAGTGTGTAAGCCATTTTTTAAAATGGGGATGGTTAAACCCCAACCAACTGGAGTGCCTTCGTTGGCCGATAGTTTCCGGAGCTGACGGTGGAGAACTGCCATCAGACCAGTAAACATAGGTGGATTTGAGGGGTGGAAAATGGAAGCTACAAAACTGCCTTGATGACGACGCCTTACTTTAATTTACGACTCGGTAGTTTGCTTGCGTGGTATAGGCAGACTGGTTTTAAACGTTTCGCGTTACATTCGAAATCACTAATCTCTTTCTTTTCCTAGCTAGGGCTTACTCTTTTCTCTCATAGTTGTATGGCAGTTAAGTACCAAAGCAAAGCACTAATGTAATGTCGTTTTCGCTTATGATTTGAGAACTAACAAAAATATGTGTTCACTCACAAATCTTTCAACCTACATTCGTTGCTCTGCAAGGTTTACAATCAAAATGCTTGGTTCTACAACCGCTTGATGAATATACAAATTCAACTCACCATCTTGTAAAATAGCGGTCTTCTTTGCAGCCTTTAGCTTTTCAATCCAGGAACTGTTGACAGTGGTCATTACGCTTGTGATTTACGGGAGCTGAAAAATGAGTATAGCAATATCACACCGAAAACCTATCAAACATTGTGCCTCGCTAAAGGGTGAGCACACCATTCGCCACATCTCAAAAATTTGTGAAAGAGTTATGAAAAAGATCTTGCAAGGAAAACTGAACGGTCCAATCAAACTTTGACGGATCGGTCTAAGATATACATTTAATAACTTTAAAAAAAACTGAAAGAAGTGAAAATCACCATTGGCAAAAAGTACTGGCCACGAAGACGCGGTGCTCCTTTATCAAACAGACAGAGATGCAAAGGTAACTAGAGACATTCAGTTGCATTTTTGTAAACATTTGTTAGCTGTTTATAAATAACATACATAGCAAGAGAAAAAACGATAACGGTAACGTCGGACAGTTATGGTAAGGCGCTGACGAATCGTCAGAAATCCACCTCCCAGAGGTGTCCTGTTTTATAGATTTATTGCAGTGAATCCCCAAATGGAAAAAACAGGTCACTGCATGTCTCTATCAGATTAATGTCGGAATCGAGAAGAAGCGAGAAAAAGAGGAGTATGAGTATTTATTCAATGAACTGGAAACAACACACTACGAGCAAGCTGTGGCCACCCAAGTTAGCCTCGGCCAGGAGTAGTATAATCGAAATCACATTCACAAAAGAACATATGTCACGTTGGGCTTACCGTGGTTAGGTCGCAGTGCGTTGTGCATGAAGCGATCGGCTGAAACCGATGGTTAGTAAGCGGATGTGAGACAGATGTAAGTAGTGTTTGTGTTTGTTCTCAATTCTCAGTTCACGTCAAACTGCAGACAGAGGCTTCTTCCTATTGCGATTACGGTTGACGGCATCCGATTCGGATAAGCCTGTCACAGCGACCGAAGCCAAAGGACGCATGCGCTTAGCCATCACCGTAATTGGCTGGCGCGGCACCACTTGCGGTTCCACCAACACACCACATATCCACTGTAAACCCGAAGGAATAAGACCGGGAGGTGTGCCAGTGGGGCCTTTCTGTCCAGCCGGCCAATGCTGGTTAGCCAGTTGATTGGCTAATAAGGAAAGAAAACTCTTATCTCTCGGAAACTGAACAGAGTGGGGCTGCAAAGACGAGATCCAAACTAAGAAGAAGGATTTGTGAAGTGTAATACAAGGTGCATTAAAGTATGGGAGTGCAGATTAGTGCATCGCAGAGAAGATAAAAATAAAAAACAAAATCCACATTGAACTACGAAAAGCCAGACAGGCCATTCATCATACAATACACCAACAAAGCTGAAGAAATGAATGGGTAGGAGATTGCAGACACCCAGGTTTCTGAAAAGAGGAGCGGATTAGTTGTCAACGAGCAGGCTGTTAGCCGATGCAATTCTTAACAGGGGTATTGCGATTAACGCACACACACACACAAACATAGGTTATGTGACCGGTAGGATATGCGGCATATATGACCACGGTAAACCCCGCGTGAGCACTTTTCTATTGTGAACAATTCCAATTACGTCCCTAGGGTAGGTTATCCGAGGTAAATGAGAGGCAAGGTTATGGTTTTTCCTATTTTTCTAGTAACGATACTTCAATTTTGTACAGTAAAGCTTTTGCAATACACTTTGTTCCAATTGACTTGAGTGACTCTGCATCGCAATACCAACGCTGTGCACACCGACCTGCTCTTCTCCGTGTATGCGCAGTTGCTTGACAATACTACAGAGACATTTTATCTAATTTTTCTTCAGCTCCGTCGTGCTACGAACAGTGCGCTCCAACAGTCCGTTGTAAGTTAAAGACAGCTTTGTTTCTCGGAAACTGGTAATTTGGAATGGTATAACGATAATCTCAACTATCGTTGAACACCTTCTGCGAGTTCAATCCTTTGATTATCGTAACTTTCCAGACCCGTACAACTTTTTCGTCACTGACAGACTAGTGAGTTAAGCACACATTCACTGGGAATGTTCAGTAACTCGTACTTGACTATTAGAAACCGGTGGACCCCAACGTAATAAACGTACCCTCAGCTTTTTTACCACCATTAATTAGCGAACCGGTCGTATCTTCACTATGTGTATACTTCCATTTCTTAACGTTTTCGCAAATCACCACAGACCTTAACGTGTACACAGGTTACTTAATTCTTTTCGTCAAAAAGTGCTCTTTTTGTCACGTCCAAATACAATTATTTAACTGAGCGACTGACCGTATCAGTGCAAATTGGGCTTCTTACGTTTGGGATCAATAGTCCCCACCTCTGATCCGGAAAAGTTGAAGCTCTCTTTCGAAAGGGGGACATAAAGTCCCAGATTATGATGTATTTTTACATCAGTCAGTCCCTTGTAACCAAGATCGTCTTCGATATAATCGACAATATGTCGAAAGACCAATTATACAATAAGCCGAAAGACGCTTTGCTTAACCGGGTAGATATATTTGAGCAACGGAAACCAGATCAACTATTTTCTGGAATGGAGGCGGCCGCAAGCCACCCCAGCTTCTTCGTCATATGAATCAGCTGTTCGGAAGAAGCACGATGGGTGATACCATTTTCGGCAGCTCTGTATGAAAAATCTACAACATCGACTTGTGAGATCAGCAGTGCTGTACCTATAGAAGAGCTGACAGGAGGTGATAAAATGTTGGACGTTTAACGTAACCCCCAGTCAGCAGCTACAGTTATCAGCCAACCCCATGACGACCTACAACAAGTGAAGTATTTGACCAAACAGGTTCAGTCACTCATTTGCAGCCTGCACCCTCGACCGAACAGACCATGCAGCCGCTCTTGAACACCGTTTGGGCGTCCAACGACACTGACTACACAACGGCCGTGGTTACTGTTGGTTTCACTGCACGTTCGTTCAGCAGGCGAAGAAGTGAATTCAGCCCTGCACCTCGATTACCATAACGATAACGCAGGGAAACTCTGTAACCAGGCAGTGATGGCGACTGCTGTGTCTGGTGTCCCCTTCAAACGTTGTATTTTCCGAATCCCTGACAGGTCTATGGGTTAGGACTTTCTAATCGAAACCAGTACTGAGGTGAGAACAATTTTATGCACTGCAAACGACCGGTAACGTTGTCAGCCTATGTTCTTCTTACAAGCCACCAACGAGACACCGATACAGACGTACGGTCGATGTTCGTTTACCCTTGATTTTGGGCTACGGCGTCCGTTCCGCTTGATTTTTCTGGTGACAGACGTTCAGACTGTAATTCTGGGTGCAAATTTTCCGTTATTTTGGTCTCGTGGTTGATAACCAACATCAGCTTGACTTTTTAAATGCTAAGGGCCTCCGGAATGTAGCTCAAACATTTCAACGTTTTACGGATCAAGTTGCGCACCGTTTGGAATTTGTTTTGTTTGCTTTAAAGATTTCGTACCAATCGTACTCCTGATGAGCATGAAACATTTTCGTATTGTCCACAACGTTTGAATGATTACGGGATCGCAACCAGTTTGTCCGCAGGCAGATGTAATGAACACATTTTCCGTAAAAACGCATCCAAGACGAAAACTGGTTGGCAAACTCCTAAATTGAAAAAGTTAGGACGGAAATCATGAAAATTGATTCCCTGAACTGAGTACAGATATACTGAAGCAGATAAACTGAAGACATAGTGAACCGGCAGTTAGTGGCTTGTCTGTCCTGAGGGTGTAGTGAATAAGACATTAATGTCTGACTCTGATCAACGCTGTGCGCAGAAGACATGTTCGAAGTAACATACCGTAGTGAGTAATACGCAGGCAGCCACGGTTAAACAATGGGTGGTTGGAGTGATCTTTCGTTTGAGCGTACCTTCTCTAACTCTCTTCTTTACTTGAAAGATAGCAGCGCCGCAACTATGGAAATAATTCTGCTTTATGCTCATAAGATCGTGCCCCATTACTTAAGCACTTCTACGCGGTTAGTACTGCAACACATAACTCTGAGTGCATCTGTTTTCCGTCTGAATGCTCCCGTTTGGTCTGTGTGATAACGTCGGTATAGCCCTCCGGATCGATGCCGTGCACAAGCCTAATCACCACGTCGAAGTAGCGTCATCTGCGAAGTTGGAAAGATACCTAGTTGCTGTTGAAAGAAAGGATATATGATGCTGGTGTATGTTATATCTTGCTCTATGGTTCGAAAATGTGGCCTACTCGTTGAGGAGATTTAAACAGACTTTCTGTAGTTGACTGTCTTTGTCTCTACGAATTAGGATGCATCAAGTGGGATGATAACGATGACAGTGCGGTCGTTCGTTGGCGTGTATTCAGGAAAGCTCGAGAGGCGAGAATAATTGGTAAACTAATAACATAGCACAACTCGCGATGGTTGAGACACGTACTCCACAAGTCGGTTGGGCGTTTACCTTACCGGAAATTATATGAGGGCACAGATAATTGGGTAAAACTACGTGGTTACCAAGCGAAAACGTGATCACGAAGCATGAAAACCCCAACTATTCCGTTGAGTAAAGTGGGTAGAGGTGTCGTCTAACCGATTAGGGTCCCCACGATCACGCAATCCGCTGGCTAGAAACGTTGTCCAAGCCAACAGTATCTCGCATTCAATGGAGCACATGCATTCAGACCATTCCTAGTTCACTTTACTGATGAGTATTCGGGGATTTGGTTTATTTTCAGGTTGAACATCACTTGAAAATAAACATTTCTAGTTCGTCCGCCTAATCTTGTTTTATAAATTTTAATCCTTTATAACAAATAGTCTTTCATTCAGGCAACTCCATGTAACCGTTGCGGTCAATAGCAGTACGAGTCACAGTACTTTCTACTCAGGCCCAAAGTCGTTGTGAATAAATAAACTAAAAAAAATTGATCAGTACTGGGTTACATGATTCGTGAAAAAGCCTCCCTTCTGAATAGATGTTTTATAGGCGAGTTCTCGAAGGGGCCATTAACGGTGTTCCGTAAATTGCACGATCTACTAGAGGGTGAGCACCAGCGCATTAGTCCATGCGTCTTACGGGTGGGGCCCAGTGAAACAGTACACTGTCGTTGCAGGTAAGGACAGTGGAAACCAAATTCTAAGGACAGCGTAAGCCAATGATTAAACTGAACAGACCTACGGTCAAAACAGATTGGTCACGAGTAATTCTGTCTTCTCAAAGTTGGCTCCCGTACACACCAGAACGTGTTTAGTCTTTTGGGTTACTCAGCTTACCTTTCGTGCCCACTGATTCGCGCGCCATCTCACATATGTTAAACCGGTGATTTCAGCTCATTTAGACTGACCTTTGATGGCCCACCTACATAACTATAGATACTCTGTTCTCAAATAAGGAAACATGAGCAAACAACGCTCAGGGAATTTGAAATAGGGACCAGACAAGACAAGTGCTGCCTGAGAGTGATCAAGAAAGTAATAACAACGCCTAACTCACCCTAAGCCATAAAAAAGCGAATGGTATTATATCAGAAAAGCCTAAAAGTAACCTGGCAAAAAGCCAAGGCATTCAAAAAAGCGGAAATACCCATAAAGAGTACGACATTTTGGTTGGTACGGGCAGAAAATCACTCGAAATTGAACGCAGCTTCAGTATTCCCATACACTACTCATCCGACTTCCTTCGAAATGGAGCACTAGGCTCGAGTTTCGTTCTTGTCGAAGCTCGTCAACGATGAATATTTTCACCACGACCGGCATCTGAACTTCGGCCACGCGGTCAACGGGCAACCCTGTAGACCACTGCCTCACTGACCTCGCACTAAGCACGCCGGATTGTCACATGCAAGCGCTCAGTCGCAGTCACTTGTGAGTGACGCTCAGATTGTCCGATTTTCAGGAGTTGGGATACAGTGGGTGTCCTGTTAACTCCAATCGATGACCTCACGATTACGACTTCGTTTTAGGCTGAAATCACAGAAATCGCCAGATTTATTGAGCCGTATTTCGAGTGTTGATAAGTAGCGGGGATTTTTCCGAAAGAACCTGGCTAAAACGTTTCTGTGAATATGAAAGCAATAATCAATTGTGCATGATTCTAAATTTACGCCAACCATCTACATAGCAAAGAAAAAGCAAACATTACATAGTTGCGACACTATTTGAGAGATCATCTAGGGCGGTGTTCGCCAAACTGGGACACCTATGGCGACAGGGAGGTATCTCTCTGATGCTTAAAGGTCACGTATATAAGACAACAGTAAGGGCTGTATTACTTTATGGTAGCAAAACTTGACCGCTCAGGGTAGAAGACACAAACCGCCTCAAAATATTTTGACCACCGACGTCTGCGTTCAATCGGTCGTATCGGGTGGCACCAGCATGTGAGCAACCAGGAGGTTAGGAAGCGGGTGTTTGGTACTGATTGTCAAACGAGTTCTTTTGCTCATTCCTTACAAATGGCTAGATCAAGTATTAAGGATGTCGGCTAGCCACCTGGCACACGGAGCACTCTTTGCCGAAGTTGCAATTGACTAGCGCAAGGTGCACACATGGTGACCTGGCGTAGAAATGAAATCGTTTACCAAACGGTTAATCACTGCAGATAGGGTTCGTCTCCCGGGCTGGGATCTGCGTGACTCACAGAGTCGGTGGCTGGAGACCTTAGGTAAGATGGCGAGTAACCGAGCTCACTGGCGTGAATGTTGTCGTTTTGCCGAGTTGCCTGTGAAGTGAGTGCATTTAATGACACGGGGCAGCGAAAGCCGTAAGGAAGATGTCTTGCTGATGATGCCCTACTTTCACTTACAGCTTGGTTGTTTGTTTGCAAGATGCAGGCACCTTGGTGTTGAACGTGAACGTAGCCGCTTTTTAGTAGTTAAGTCTCTCCCCCTTCCCTACTTTTTTCTTCACCCTTCCTATACAGGGATTTTTTCTTCCTGATTGTGCGCCCGTTAAGCATCAATGTGAACTGCTGATGTACTGCTGTCTATGATTAGGAAGATTTTTCGACGGTAGCTGCGAAATCCTACATGTGATAGGGGTTACTGAATCATCCGGTATCTGATTACTATCAATATTACGTTCTAAGGACAGCCTGCCTAAGTTTCCTTCAATCTACTGGCAAGTTTGTCGTTTGTTTCTGAATCGGTCATTCATCGATAAACGATCATGTGCTTACTCAGATGATACTGTAGTTCCAGTCGTTGTTCCGTGCAAAGGCGGTGAAGAACAGTCCACCAGAATTGTAATTTTAAAAAAAAATAACAGAACGAAATAGAGGAGTGGTTGTGTGGTTGAAAGGACGCTGTTGAATGTCGGATGCTGCTACTTTGGATAGGGTTTGTAATCAAAGATTTGAGTGAACGCCACATTCTAAACCTATTGAATAAAACTTATATATTTTACTTAATGAAACAACAAGAGTAGTTATGATTCGAGGCCGCTTTGTGAAGTTTATTCTCTTCATGTGAGCAAACCGCCGCTAAAAGTGTGGTAGCAAATTAGATGACCGGCGCAGCAATCCCTTGTAGGCACGATCTGAACGTAGCAGATTATTCATCGTAGGATCGTTTAGTGACGATCGTTTCCTCGGAAGTTAGTGTCACATGGTAGGGGTATAAAGGAAAAGAAAAGGTCGGTGTGTTCAAGGAAGACTTTCTGACCCGCTGACTCGCATGTGTTGTTTGCTTCCGTTAAAGAATTGAGAAGTCCTGGTCACGGGATTATCGATTGGATTGAACAAGGCGACCCCGTTTATTCTCCTCCCGAAGTGATCAGGCAAGTTGAACACTATTCATGCAAGACTGTGGTTGGGCGTTTGGATGACCATTTTGTTATACCTATCCTGATGTTATTGGCGCTATGGTTAAAACGTCAGTCTCACAAGTATGAAGATCGAAGTGTTGATTCAGGCCCGAACGTAGATATACACAACTGATGAGTTCTAATGCGGGCGAAACTCAAGTCTAGTGCCTCCTTTCGAAGTGAGTTGGTCGAAAACTTTATCTGAATGCGAGGGCTGCAAGAAAGTGTGTGTAGTGTTCAATTTGAAGGTGTCAAGCAGTAATTCTCTTCTTTATACACCAGTGTCCACAGTACAACAGACCCTAACAAAACTCCGATTTCAATCGGGGAGGAAGCAGGTGCACCCGGCTCCCATGCATATCAACTAGAAAGCCCTTGAGGGAGTTCTGTTTCAAGTTCGATAGGAATGCGTTCGCGTGTTTGTTATAGGGACTGAAGGTATCGACGTTTCCGCTGCAGTCTGGACAAAAGAGAAAAAGGTAATTAGTGAAAAAAATGGTGTAATCCCAAAGGAGGTTGAGAACACGATATCAAATAAGGGCACCCCTTTCAATGGACAGCGAGAACACTTTCTTAATCCCAATTCGGACTGAGGAAACGGTTAAGGAGATTACCTCGCACTCTGGTGAATGCCAAACGAGGTTCTTGACCAAGTCATTACAAGAAGGCAAGGGAGTTCGTTCCGAGACCTTAGGAGGGTTGTGCGTCACTTCCCTCTCGACAAAATCACAATAAGTCTGAGGGTCCACCTAGATGAATGGAAAGAAGCTGGGAGGTGGACTATAACCTGAAGAAAAGTCTAGCAAATGTTTTCAAACAGTGCCAGAGGGAAAGTAAAGACTGACGGGGGTAACAAAAGGTGAAAATGGTAGAAAAACTGAAAAATAAACGGATTGTTGCGTACTGTTTCCTTTCCAGTACACAACCAATCAATAAGACAGTGTGAGTATAATATTGACTAATTAAAAGTTGTCTGTTTAGACCAGAGATGAAGGGTGTGTGTGTGAATAAAAACGGCAACTATAAATGCAGGGTTTTTAGAGTGAATTTCTGGAATGAATACAATAAGTCTGAAACGATAAAAGCAGGTGCAGTATGAGACCAGTGGACAGTCCGCCAAGACCGAGGTAGAACGCGCTGAAGCTAGAGAGGAAACAATCTGAAAAGTAGTTCAGCAGATATTGTTAGTTTACAACTGCACAACTTCTAAGGAATTATCTGACAAAACATTCCAAATTTTCAAACATGCGCTGAAGAAAAGTTACGTCAATAGTCCAAACCACACTTTCGGGATGACCGCTTAATGTGTAATTCGTAGGTTTGCTAAATGATACATTGCATAGGTGGCCGGAAGTTTTAAAAATTGGAACACTGAAGAGTGCATCACCCAGAAACTTCCGAAAACTAAGTGAGCACATGCTAAGCTCATTAAGTCTACTTCTATAGGACTTTGTTTGCAGTCCAAGAACGATCTAAGTGACCCTCCGTTGAATAACTCCAAAAGGTGCGCTATTCTTGAAGTATGGGGGGTCAAATGACTGCATCATTTCGAACGTGAGGTAGTCTGAACCCATTATGAAAATGTTCAGGAAAGACGAAATGAAACCGACCAGAAGTATTCGGAGAAATGAGGTGCATGCTTCAAGCCTCAAACCAACTGTATCTCCTTCACTCATCAATCGTTACCCTTGAGACTCTTCCTTGTATTTTTTGACGCTTTTCCCAGTTATCCGCATTGTAGCAATGATTCCATGTTGAGACTTCTAACCAAACAGGCCGATACAAAAAAAATTGGCGGTTTTCCAGGTCTGAACTTTAAGGTAGTTTAAGGTGTCTCAAGTGTCTTGCCTATTTCGGATTCCAGTATTCGAGATTAATCGCTTGGGCGTTCATCTGTTTGATAGGAGGAGAGATAAGCTGGTAGGTGATATTTTGTGTGAAGAGCATTGATGGTGTAGATTAGGCCTCTAAATTGTCCGCAATATATTGAGAAGTGGCCTAATCTCGCCATTCCTCTTGATTAGGTTTTCCCCATAATCGTTCAGCAGGTTCCTATCGGAGAAAGTTCAGGTGTCAAATCCTTTTCAAAATAAAGGTAAACGACCTGTACATTTCAAGATGAGGGTGGATTGTGGAAGTGAACATAACAGGAAAGGGTTCAGCGTAGAGTGTTACACACATTTTTCTTAAGAGATTCAGTACTGTTTACACTCTCAGTCATGGTTGAACAATTGGCAGACAGACTTAAATTAGCTGTCACTAAGGCCATTGGTCTTATTTACATACGGACCCAAACAGTTCAGGATAGTCCAAGTAGTAAACACAAACGTAACATTGGATTTACATGCTTTTACATTTGTAGATTTTTTCCCGAGGATACTGGCTCGTATACTTCGAGTCGTTTCTGCATTTTCCGGACGATCCATAGCCTACCAGACATCGATGTAAATGATTACAGTGTCCCTAAAAAGATACCCCTCTGGAGGAGAAACCTTTCACTTAGGACCACTTTTGGTCAGGAAAGCGAAGTTTCTAGTAGAAGCACTAGCATTCTAGAGTACAGTCCTTGAACACTAAGGGAGAGTATAAAGAACCCTTTTAGCCCCATGGGAAACCATTTTCTCTCTACACCACGTGGCTTACGCGAAACATGCAGCATAAACAGACGAACTACCTGCATCATTTTTGTAGAACCGTTGTACTAATACGCCAAACCTCTGTAGGTGAAAGCCAACGGCTGAAGCCACCATATCAACGAATGGGCGTTCAACATCTGGTACTGGTTTCAGATTCGGATGGCATGCCGATACTTTCGGATGACTTCATTTGGCTGAGACAGTACTTCGTGGGTCGAGCCACCTATCCCACAGACGAGAAGGTAAAAGAGCTAGGGGGTAATCACATGAAGGCGAATGGAGCTCAGGAAAGGAAAACGACAGGGCATTTTTTGTTCACTGCTCTGATCTTTTTAGAACCTATAACTGTCATATATTGTTTTGTTCTAAGAGTCGAAAGAACAGAAGCCTGGAATATTGGGAACCAAAAAAATGGAGGAGGAAATTCCAGCCACCATCAAGCAAGTCCAGACACTTTTCGAAGGCTGGTGTTAGTGCACACTGTATTCTAATTTAGACGCTGCCGATGGTAGTTGATTCCTAATATAAATATAGTACTTTCCACATTGAACAAAGGAAGATGCAACGACCCCCGATTAAATATTTACATGTGTATAGCTGCATTCTGCATCTCCGTGGAATGGAGCAAAGGAGTCGAGTGTAAATAAACTGCTACACAACCACCTCCGGGAGGATCGCTTTAGAGAATTAGAATTGTGTATGTTATTCATAGAGTTGGAAAGCACTTCGGAATTGAAATTGGAGCGCCATCAATGTTATTTGATACGCGGTAAGTGGCGTTGAAATCACTGTGCAAGAAGGCTGACTCAAGGGGATCTTGATGATTAACCGGAGAGCCATTTCATCAACCAGCAACAAAGCGGAGGAAGGGGTGAAGAACAGATATTCGTTGTGTGGACAAAAAGGCAATGGTTGGAGAACGGAACCTGAGGAAATCATCATCATCATCATCATCATCATCATC
>QNGE01002295.1:0-16407 GCA_008508345.1 Paragonimus westermani | reverse complement strand
GAGCTCTAATGAGAGCGAAACTCGAGTCTAGTGCTTCTTTTCAAACGAGGCTGGCTGGAAAGTCTATCTGAATGCGTAGGCTGCGATCAAATGTGAGTGATGGTCAACTTGAAAATATGAAAACAGTAATTAGGGTGAGTTAGAAAAACGGTCAGTAAAGGTTATGGACGGCGACTGGTTAGTAGCACACAGGTGAAGCAGACGATCACCGTTCTCGTTTACCGGCCCAATACCGTAGGGTCCGAGGACTTCCGACCAAGCTACCGAGTCATGCCCAACTCGAGCGTTCGTCACCCAGCACAAGCAGTCGGCAAGTCACTGGTGCTGGCGAGATTGTAGCGGACAGCTGACCGTAGAACTGGTTCTTCGTATCATTAATGTCGAAATGTTCATCTATGTGTTATTCTTTCCCTAACACACCAGACGATCTGACAGGCGGCTAATCAAAATATCTCTTTAATGATTCAATATCTAATTTGGACGAACGGTCTCGGTGTTGTGCCTTCGGTTATTTGCCAATTCATCTGTTACGTATTCCACCAATTACCATATTTGGTGCTTCCGTGACTTCATTCTACAATTGCAAATATATGCTGCTCGTTGCAACCTTGGTGACAAGCTGTAGGAGCATCTACGTGATCGGTCGATTGACGGCGTCACTGACACTAATCTTCAATGTAGACTGCTGGCAAACAGTGTGTGACTTTCCAAGAGGCCTGAGATATCTGCGAGCAGAAATATGACGTCAATGCCGCTACCGCTGTTTCGGACGTGACATTATTTCAGAAGACCAAAGCGCATACTGCCACCCGAAGTCAACCAGTGAACAGGCCTTCTCATGCACCCATCATCAATTCCGGTTCAATAAATTTAACAAATGTTTCTCCTGCGGTGAGTTACACTTACGATCATCTTGCCGATTTCGTAATGCTCTATGCCATTTATGCGGTAAATTTGATAACATTGATGAGGTATGTAAAAGTCAGAAATGTCACCAGAATCAGGTTAGAGAGACAAGTACTATAGAACCGTCAGTTGCTGTTTAGTCATTGCAAATGAATTCCACGGCCGAGCAATTTATTCATAGATGCCTCAAGTTCAAATCGGGATGTGAGTATGAGTTCATTGTGGACACAGGAAGTAGCGAATCCATTGTTTCCAAACCGCTACTAGGTTGCATGTCTCCTGATGCTTAAGTGAAACGAACAACGATGGAAGCACGCGGAGTTACTGGTCACCGGTTAGCTCTGCTAGGTGAAGCTGATGTGATGATTGCTGGTAACGATAATGAGCTGATTCCACTGCGTTTCTTGGTGTCGAAAAGAAGCCCAGCTATTCTGGGATTAAAAGCTTCAGAACAGCTCAATTGTGCTCTTTCACTGAATACCAATTACAAAAATGGTCCCAGTGAAGAGTACCAAGCCCAGTCACGCAACCTGATTGTTCAGTGTTCACAACTTTCAGGAGGGATTGAAGTAGAGCCAGCAAAACTGGAGGTGCAAGGGGACCCGGTTTTTTTAAAGCACCGTATAATAAATTATGGAATGAGAAAACATGTGCATAATGCTCCTAACAGATTGAAGGAGGACGTCATAATCTCGCCGGTGAACTCATCAGCATGGGCCACACCAATCGTTGTGGTTATAAAATAAGATGACAAATCACCTAGGATGTGTGGTGACTGTAGGTTAACGCTGAATCCAATACTGGGAAAGTGCGCAGCAACAACTGAGGAGCCGGAGGATTTTATGAAAGCCCTGAACGGTAGCAAAGTATTTTCTAAAATTGACCTGCAAACGCATACTTACAAATTCCATTGACGTATGATTCTGAGGCGATCACTACGACTGGCACCCCTTGAGGATTATTTCAGTACAAATTTTTACCGTTTAGATTACACGTATCAGATGGGACATTCCAGGCTGCGGTTGATGAAGTAATTACCGATTTACCAGGAGCACGCGCTTATCAAGATGATGTAATCATATGCGCCGACAGTGCAGAGGAGCATGATGAGAGGTTGCTTTCACTTCTGGAACGATTCAGGGATAAGAACATAGCCATAAAGCCTTCTAAGTGCGTGTTCCAAGTGCGAGAGCTGAGTTTTCCTGGTTTTACCACGTGTGACAAAGGATGCGCGCCGGATCCTGACCGGTGCATAGCCTTGGTTACCGTTACATCGCCAAGAAGCCAGGATGAGCTGCGATCAATAATGGGATGTTTGCAGTAATATTCTCGTTTTATCCCAAACTTTTCGACGAAAGCACAACTAATATTTGCAGTTCAGTCAGCAGAAACATGGTGTTGAACTCAAAAAGACGAAATTCTTCTGCGAGAATTAATACAAGTTGTGATTAAAAGGTCGATGTTAGCCCCATTTGTTATGTCTAAAGTTGATACGTTGATCACAGATGCATCCGTGTTGGCATTGGTTCTGTGTTGGAACAGGAGGGATATCCAATCATTTACATATCACGTTTGTTGAATAAGGATGAGCAAGGATATTCACAAACACACAAGGACGCGTTAGCAGTCTACTGGGCTGTCAGGAGGCTGCATAAATATTTGTTCGGTATAAGATTCAAAATTTTTACTGATCACCTAGCCCTACAATATTTATTTGACCCCCATAAATCAATTGCCAAGTCATCAGCGGCAATGATACCGCGGTGGAATCTAGTTCCAGCAGCATACGACTATGACATCATTCATCGTCCTGGTGAACAGATTCCTCAAGCGGATTTTTTGTAACGGTATTCCACTTTTTCAGCCACTGAAGCTTGTTTACTTGCTTCGCCAGCTATTCCAATTAGCCGAGATGACTTGATCAAGACAACTAAAAACTATTAGGGCACAGTAATTGCCGCGATGACCAAGGGTTGGTCGTCAAACATTGAGGAGAAACACTCAGTACTATCCCAGAACCGAGAGGAGTTTTCCATAAAACCTGATAGTGTGTTGTGTCGGAGAGATCAGTTGGTCACTCCACCACTACTACGAAAGGTGGTATCAGACTACCTACACGAAGGTCACCAGGGCGTGGAGAAAATGAAATCCCTGGCTCGAAAGATATGTTGGTGGCCGGAGATAAACTCGGATATCAAGAGCATTGCAATGAACTGCCACTCCTGCCTCTACAAGATAAAGACAAGGCGGAAGAATTGGACACCTTGGTCGGACAGCTACCTACCATGGCAACGGGTGCACGCAGACTATTGTGGACCACTTATTGGTAACTGTCACATTCTGGTGTTGATTGAATCATACTCACGGTGGCCAAAATTATTTATTACAACCTCACCTTCCACGGCGTTTACCATGCAAGCATTTCTTAAATGTTTCAGTCGTGAAGGCATTCCACAAGTCTCGGTGACGCACAACGGGCCACGATTTTGTTCCGCTGAAATGAAACAGTGGCTTGACAGCATCGGGTGTCGTCACTTGTGAACGGCGCCTCGGCATGCATATCCAAACGGGGCCGCGGAAAATCTGGTGAAAACGCTCAAAAGTGCCGTGATTTCTGTTGATTTTTTCAAGGTTTGTTGCGTTATTTTGAGATTGCTGAGGTTTGCTTGATGTTGAAAGGTGACCCTAAGCTCTACTCTTTTCCCAAATGAGATACACTACTCCTCCTTTTTCTTACACAACCTTCTTTGTCCGTTTCCCTTACCCCTATTTAGTCCGAGCCCTGTAAACTTTCGAATACCGAAATTAGACACTTTTCTTCCATATTTTTCCTTGAGTAACTTACGATTCCCGTCGTTTCTCGATACACGAACAGTTGTTTTGCTCTGAACAAACCAATGATCATTTGTTTGAGTGAGCTCAACCCGCTTCATCGTCCATCATTGTTGATCGGTGTCTGGTTGTCAATTTTTTGTGCGGGCACTTTCTTTCTTTGATTTCTGAGGATTTTCACATACGAGGTGAGAGACAATTTTCTTGTACGCTGATTCAATTAGTACCGTACTAAATCCAGTTATTACGAACGCCTTCTCGCTAACCGTTTCGAGGATAGATTATCTCTGCCGTTGAATATTGAGAGGCATTTACTGGACCAACAGATTACGCGTAACTCTGTGTGAACTTGAATCGTTAGCGAACGATTCACTAAGTTCCACTAATCATAAAACATTTGCTGAACTGTGTGTGTTTCTCGGTAACTTTCTGCTTCAGTACATGAAAGCAGCCCATTGCACAACAAAGAAGAGCCCAGCGGCGCTATTTAAATCATTGCGACTAAGAGCATCACTTCAGTGTGTAGATTCAACGGACGTGATATATATTTTTGTGGAAACGAATCGCGACCTGCCAAAGGATTGATCACTCGCCAGCTAGACAGCACAATGGTAGAAATTACTGACCTGCAGGACGCCATCATTCATCGGAGATACGCTGACCAAATCCAGTTTCAAAGCACTGAAAAGGCGGCCATGGAGGTAGCGGAACACCCTGTATTGCGAGAGTTCGATGCCCCGAGAAGATCAGAACGATTGGCAAATATGAATGCGGAGGCTTCTAGAAGAGGGGGAGGTTTTGGCGGAAATCTACTCGATTCGCCAACTATCCAAACACCGACACAACAGAAGATCTGAGAGACGGCCAATCCAAATATCGCGTCAATGATACAACATCAGGATTGGACGAACAGTCTCAGTGTTGAGCCATCCATTATTTCCCACTTCATCTGTTCCGTATTCCACCAATTATCATACAGTTTATGATGTTGCATGTTCTGATGAGATCAGCTAATGACAGACTATGATTTCTCTAATAATGTCGTATATAAATAACTTAGGCATCCCAATTCATGAATAACGGTTGCTTACCGCTACCAGTACCAGGTCTTCTCCTCATCACTTGCGTGGGAAGCTTCAGTTTAAGTACGATCCCTAGGGCTATTTGAAGTCCCTAATTCCAAGTATCACATGAGGTCCCTCTCGGTCGGCTGAATTAGCTTTTTTCTCCATCATGATTCCGTGGCTGTGGAACATCAGTGATTCACACTGATGTATGGCTCTACTGGATGATGATGATAATGTTGACGATGATGCTTGTTGGTCGATGTGAACTCAAGCTCAACGTACTGGTCTCTTTGTCGACGGTGTACTGTGGGTAGGCTGGTGAACTACTAATTTCAGGCGTTCAGTGCATTCACGGCCGCACACATTGCGACGACCAATAGCACCGATTGTCTCCTTGCAAAATGCACGCTTCGGTTCTCGGTAACGCCACAATTTTTCGTTGAACTCGTGGACGCCCCTCTGGATCGTACATCTTGCAACTGTCCGGTTCAATGCTAATTCTTCCGAACGTCTGAAACCAATGTCACAACGCGGTAAACTCACCTGGATGAAGTGCTGGTATCTCCGATTCTAAGGACCATGACCTCGGTACCTGATTTGTCATGCCCGTACAACAGTTGCTTTGGAATCCGATTATCGTCCATCCGACGGACGCGACTTGGCCAGCGAAGCTGATTGAGCATCTACATGGCATCCATTCCGTTCATGTCTGCTTTCCGCAGTACCTCATTTTTCGGTTCCATGTTTTGTCACCAGATACTCAAGTTACGCCTCAGACACTGTAACTGGATATGGCTCAGATAGCCACAGTTCCGCTGATACAGCGTCCAAGTTTTACTGCTGTATCGCAGTGTAGACAGCACCGTAGAATGGCAGACACGTAGCTTAGTGATCTCCGTCGAGCCGTCTTTCAACTTGTCCGAATACAGCATTAGCCTTCGCCACACGATCTCGTACCCGCCGATCCGCGGACAAATCTGTTGACGAATTGCTTCGCAGTTGTCAGAAATCTACGAAGCTCTCGACAACGTTTCCATTAATGTGAATTTTAGGGGCACATGTGGGAGCAGAATCTCCGTCCGAATAAGGCTGGAAGAAGAAAGATGTTTCACCGATGTTGACACTCAACCCAAGTTTAAGTGCTGCAGTCGCAAGATTTGTAGCGGTAGTCTTCATTGAGTGCGAACAGCCCGCTCTCATTTACGATCAAATTCAGACAGATTGTCGGGGTATTCTTCCCGATTGGAGCGCCAAATCCTCGAATATTCAGTAGGCGCCAAATCCGCCCGGCATTCAACCTTAAAGCCGTTCGCCGCCGAATCCTGGACAGCAACCGTTAACATTGCACTCAAGTGTTAACTGAATAGAGCCGGGGCTAGAACACAACCCTGCTTCGCACCAGTGACAATATCAAAACCATTATCGGTCGACTCACACGATTGGACCTTCGCCTTCATACCAACAGGTAACCTTCTAATCGACTTGACATACCTCCCTGTAAATCCAAACTTACAGAGCATCGCCCACAGATTCAAAAGTCTTGGAAAGGGCCGTGAAGAGAAAATACAGGAGTTGATAACATTCCAGCCACTCCTCGATCTGTTAAGCAGCAACTACTAGGTACTAAGACTCGCTCGGAATTCGTACTGATCCTCTGGAACATTGTCCTCCAAAACTTTCTTATTGAGTTGTTTCAGAAGAATTCTTGCAAGCACATTGTATAAGTAGTTCAGCGCACTAATACCTTGCCATCTGTCCGCATTGCTGGTTACCTTTACGTTTAAACGAAAGTACAATGATGGCATCGTTGAACTTTTGCGGCATTTTTTTCTACTCCCAGATGGAGTGAACAAGCTGAACAACGCTGAACCTTGCAACACCGGTCTGCCATACTTCAGTATTTCATCTGACACCCCCTTTGTCTGAAGCCGTTGCGTTGCGCATGTCTCCGTCCCTTACGCAATCACCAGTTAATTTGTTAATGAAGTTTCCGCACTGTTTTTCATATGTCGCCACTGAGGTGTAGGTTGTTTTCTGTGATCAACTGATTTACTTATTTAAGCTCGTGTTATTAAGCCACATGTATTTCCGCGTAATCTAGTACTCCGTCCCTTCCTTGCGGTGGAAACGGCTGGTGTAAACCTCCCTGACCAGGTAGACAAAATTCACGATGGCATAATGTACGGAACGAAAAGTTCTATCTATTTGAAAAACTTACTCGCAGTATTAAGCTGTTGTGCGGCGAGCAAGTGTATACGAAGTTGAAAAATAGACGGTCAGACAGAACGCACGAGACATACGTGCGATAAAAATATATTTGCAAGTTGTCTTACCTAGGAGATTTCCAAAACTTCTAGGATGACAGACGGTATTAACTAGGGTTTGGCAGTGGTGAACCACCTTTGGCGAGTTAAGATAAACGGATCGATAACAATGATGTCAACGGTCTGGTCAGTGGGATCGTTCTGTCGACCCAAGAAAATGTAAGAAGAGGTGGCTAGAATAGTTGGAATTCATACGGTATTACTGAAAAACTCACATTGAAGGCGCTCCCTAACTTTACCTGTGAAGTAACTGGATACTCAAGCTAGCCAGAAGAAAACGGCGCTCAAAACGATGCAGTCGTAAACGAACTCACATATGATCACCATTCAGTGGCGTGTAAGCTCAGTAAGACAACTGGGTATGTGTGCTAGTGGGAGCATATCAAATAATATCGTGCAAGAAAGCTTCATCAGATAAGCAGTGATAATTAGAAAACGAGAAAACAGACATTCCCTACCAGCAGACATTGTTCACATATCATGATTGTTTACTACATACAACATAAGAAAAGACGAACTTGTGGTCATCTATACACATGACAGCAACCGCGCATGCCCCAACGAAATCAACGCTGCGCACCGCTTCATGCAAAGTTCAAAAAATCCAACAAGATAGCTGAGGAAATGAAGTATGCTCGGTTGTACATTTCGAGGAATTAGGGTGAGATTTTTGGACACCAGTGTAAGGAAATTTGACAGTGATGAGAAATTCAGCAAAATGAGCGTTTAAGAATGGCGAGACAAACAAAAACGCGAACGAAAACGGGTCGAAGTAGTTGCTATTCACACATTGATATCCGGGCAGTGATATTCAATCAGACAATCACCTATGAAGTTGACCAACCGGTCTCATGGAACTGTGACTCTCAGACTTCAGCCTGTTCACAAGCAATTCAGATCCGAAACAGAAATTCGGCCAAGACTACGAAGTTTTGGGCAGTGGCTGAAAAATGATATTGGAAGTACATATTATACACCACTTCAACGTACCCATACAAGCTTGAAACACAAACACAACTATCAACCCCTAAGAAATATTGAGACAAGTACAGCGGAAAAAAGAATGACGATCTATTAATAGCTGTAGAAATATCTAAAATTCTCTCATCACGTTGCATTGTCCGGAAGATCTCTCAAGATGGGAGATCCATATAAGTTCGAAAACTTCCTACACGCAATGTGCTTTCATTGCTTGAAGTCAGACAACTGGGAGCAGTGTTCGGCCAAATCACGGGTTCAGCTTGTTCCCAGTTTTGGCATTTTGAAATCGACGCGATCATATGTATGGAAACCGAGGCGTGCTTTCGGTGATACGGATACCTGGGTCCAATTGTTGTCTGACCATCAAAGCCCACCCAAGTACACAGGAAGTACGCCGTCTATTGGAAGGCCAGATATCGTGTCAACGGAGAAAACGAAACTGACGGGGAATTGATCGGTGGACGCAGTGCAAGAAAAGGCTCACCGCTTCTCTGGGTAGCACTTTTAATCAAGTGTGGTTTTGTTATTGAAACACAATCCTTAGTGGTCGCACCTTACTCGGTAAAAATAGGCCCTCATGCTACTTATCCGTCTAAAAAGCGCACGAGCTGGCGCATCTCACGTAACAGCCACAGATGAACATTCACGTTGGCTCCTACAAACAAAATGTCTACCTGTAAAACATTAAGCAGCTAACTGAAATCTTTCAGTTCACTGTTTCCGCCGTATAGAGCAGCATTACATGACCGGGGCACAAACGGATGACAATGGCTGCATAACATGAAACAGAAATGTGCTTTCTCTTTTCCGACAACAAAACGCCATCAACCCCAAGTTGTACAGTAGTTTTGACGATACCCTTCGTCTGAGGGTTTGCCGAAGATTACACATCGTCGTCAATCAAAGCAAACCGTGAGTGACCACCAAAATATACGCTGCATATCTACAATATTCGGGGCGTTTGCAATAAGGCTTTTGTCTCTAACGGGAGGTCAGGCATTCGTACTTTTAGGAGCTGCAAGTCTGTCGTTCTGGACTTGCACAGTATTGCTTGAAACATCTCAGTCACGGAGCCAGTCGATATTATTTTTTGACAAATTTAATTTCACGGCGCGCTCATCCGTTGAAGAACTCGCTGGAGAATTTTTCGCCGATCCGTATTATTTTTAGAGACATCTGGCGTTGGCGAACGTATAAGTCAAAAGCTTACAAACGCCTTCTAGTAGATCGGGCGAACGACAAGCAATTAACCTCCGCTCAGACTTAGAAGTACCAGCGTAAACATTTTCCAACAGAAGGCGAACCAACTGATAAACAGTGGGATGACTCACTATCAATTCCAAATTCAGGTGACATTAGCATTCACCCGTTACTGTGAACCCACGTTCAGATAATATCGATGATCGCGTAACATTTTCAAGCGACGTAAGAGAACCCAAGTGATAGAAAACACGGCACAAAGGAGATTGAGCTAAATTTGAATGTGGTGGAAGGAAACAAGATATATATTAGGTTTTGGCTACACGAAACGCTACATGTGCATAAAATCGTTCCATATGATAATGAAGAAAAATCAGCCGGATTATTCGTTTGACAGCACTTAATTAGATCAATTTTGATGGCAAATATCGCTGTAGTGCACACTAACGTTGTCTATTCATATCCACTTTTCACTGGCTACAACCTGCTAAGCGCTTTTATCACCAAACTACCGCGGTTCATCTCCAGCAGAGCCTTTAATATGCACTGACAGAGTCCGACCTCTCCAAGTCGACATTTCCATTTTTATACGGTTATCAACCATCGAAACGATCCAAGTTGCTATTTGCCGTTTTGGAAACCGTTTTAGGAGGTCGCTAAAGTTCTTTCACATTGGTACGTCGAGAAACTGGAAATGCACTCCGGTTTTGCTACTTGCTGTAGTCCTGAAGGACAGCATAATTGACCGGTTCAAGGTCGGTAAGTTGACAGAAGCCCGCCGCATATCGAAACTGATAAAATTATTGCGTCCGAGTGACTCAGTTTTCCAGATTGGAACCTGACCACAAATCTCTGTCAGCTGCTCTTTCTGATATTTGCTGGGATCAGGACACATACACTGGGACCACTCCTGGCATGCATGACACTGCGCATCTTTTTGTACGAAGGATTTGTGCCCATGCCTACCTCAAAATGTTTGCTGCCTCGGTGAATGTTTGCCAAATCGCAACACTGTTGGGTCTAGACGAAACGTTGTCAGTACCAAACAACCGCACAAGAACATTATTGGGTCCTCGGTGGTTCGGAACACGAGTACGACAAAACGCAACTGACACGAAACCTGACAATTTTGTAAGCTGTCTGAAAATGACCGGCCCTAGTTCTATGCAAATTTTGGCACAGGCCGCAGGAATTAAACGAAAATTTGAGCAGACAATGATGACAAAAATTTTTAGTCAGATTCCAGATGACCCGGCGCTGCTAACTTTTCTTTGGCGTTCCACTTGAGGTTGTTCAAAAAAGGGTTATAAAGGCTTTGCTAGGAATGCATTCGGAATCTTATGTGGAAAGGTTAATAAACTTGGCCTGCGCTCTTTCAACTTGAGAAGACTGTCGACTTGTCCGTTTCTGGCTTTTCCACTTCATAAGTCCCGCAACCGTCTGCTCTTTGTATGCACGCACCAGATATGCTACTTCCACATACATACGGTAAAAACCAGGCGCAAATTGAAGACAAGGCCCAGTGCGGATTACACACGAGTTTTGGCGAGTTTCGCGAAACTATCTGACACTGATACACAACGGTAACTAGAGTGGTTGAGGATCCAGTCGCCAAGCGCTTAAGCAGACTGAAATTGTGTACGGTGTTAATGGCGCAACTAAACGATAAAACACGAAAACAAACAAAGCCCAGTGTACATATCACACGAATATCGGACTAACGTCCTTAGGATCAAATCCACCGTGTGAACAAGCAATTCAGGAGGCGTTTTACACACAGCACAGTAGACAGGAAGAAGCTATCTAGAGTTTGCTACAAAGGCTCCATTCGGTGCACTAACTAATATTGCTTTGATGATTCAGGCTATCAAACTGAAGCATCAGCGCCATCAGTTAGATTGTCATTAGGGCTCTTTTAAATCACGCCATTTAAAAATTTGCAATTTTTTAAAATAATATTTTTGGTTGATTCTCTATCTGATAGTATAATAGCTAGCTGGCCGTTACCTGTTACAGTTTACGGTTGTAGAGTTTTTTCTCTTGGTTTTGTTCACTAACGATGCTTCACCATTGTACAACAACGTTTTTGCGTCATCTCTGCAGGTTGTTCGAATTGATTAAAAATGACCTTGCAATTACAATAAAGTTGTGTGCACGCACGCCTTTCTGCTCTTCTACCTGTGGCGTAGTTGCTTGACGATACTACACGGATCTCATCCATTTTTAGCTCCGTTGTACTCCGAACATCGTCGCAGCACCGACCGCGTTTCAGCCGCTCACAGTAATCTCGGAATATCCTCGCTTCCTGGATACTGGTAATTTGGAATGTTGCTGTGGTGGTCTTCTTGAACCCTTTCTGTGAGTCAAGCTTTTTATTCCTATAACTTGCTAAACCCCCGTAACTGTCCTGTTGCATTCTTTCATTTTTGTTACTGAAGTCGGTGAAAAACGTCCGCATTCACTTAGGGTAGTCTGAGACTGTTTTGAACCACTACACGGTTATGCTTACGTATGCACTCTTCCAGTGACTTCATCTGGACTTTGCAAAGGCATACGAACACCATTTCTGTACCTGATCGTTTAATGTAACAAACGGTTGTAGCGGTTGTAACAAACGGAAGTTTCTGCAAGCCGTCTCTCTTTTCAGCTTCGCTGAATCAGTAGCTGTCGGATCAATCACACGGCGAAATTTTTAGCTTTTCACACCCACATCGCGTGCGGAATAACCTGTCCGAAGTCGTCCGATTCCACTAAGTGGTGTCTTCCTTTTACGCGTGGTGAATCGTCAACCTGGTGGAATTTCACATCTTGGTGAATTGTGTCAGTGGCGGAGGGCGGATCCGAATAAACTTTACAACCAGAAGGGATAACCCTGTTGTTTGATTCGCTTCTAATGAAACAAAAACCCTGGCCATTTCCTGCAGCCGTGTCGGATAGCGGTCTTCCTGTGGTAGCCCAAGATACTTCTAGGAACAGGTGATATGCAGCTCACACAGTTGACAGCTATAATGTGTCATTCATTATGTACTTTTTACATACACCGTTTTATTGAAATCACAATACCCCTGCTCGGAGGCATGAACATCATTCTTTGAACTTGCCGGACGGTAGTTTACAATATGCTTCTTCGGAGGCCACCATTACGCGAATGGTGTTACGGTAACTGGCTTTCCCGGCAAACGTCCAATTTTTTTCCGAAGTCAACCACCGTTGACGCCTTCGTGAACTCTTAAGGAGATTTATCTCACACTCTTACAATGAGAAGTGCGGATTAGTTGTTTTAAAGTCTGCATTTTAGGGTAACGTGCAGATGTCCCCCGCTCGTCGTCTTTCATTCAAGTCTACCAACTGTTCAATGCGACTGCCTGACGTACCACTCACCACGATATAAACTTCAGTCAGATTGCCTCGTTGAATTTTGTGTTGCTTAACCTTTTATTTTTTTAAAGTGTGCTATCCCCGCCAACATGCACTAATTCGGGTACGGTTTTAGGAAGTTTTACAAGCAGGCGGTCGAAGAAGCGATTTGCGAAGCACACGACATTGAACCTTCTCGCTGCGTTAGCTGCGCAAAAAAGTGGAGAAGAGGAGTCAACAGAAGGCTCAAACTTCTAAAAACCCTCCTGACCAACCACACTGTGAAGTCAGGGCACAAACAGTCAGTCTGCGATAAAAACGGGGTTTGAGAATTCGACTACCTGTCGCCGGTTAGTTTCCTTCGGACAAGTGAAAGGAAGACGGTGAATTCAGTAACAACACTGAAAGCTGCACCTTTCACGGTAGGAACAAAAAAGATGGACAGTCGTTAGTGAAGCCAAAGTGGTTACTTCTGCACCAGTCTCTAATCTTTAGGGTTAGCCGTCTGTGTGCCAGCACCACACAACAATCGGTGGAGACAGGCGCCGGTAACCCAAGAATGGGAGCGTTTACTCCGCAAATTGTCATTCTGACGGCGGTGAGTGCTTCTAAAAGCAGTGCTCCTAGCCTTACAAGAGGAGAAGTAGCTGGCTCCGCACAGTGAATGACTGTCTGTGCATAATCTCGGGGATTAGGGAAGGCCAGAAAGTGAACACACGCCATCTGTTTCCAAGACTAAGCACGGAAGGATAGTACAGAATTCTAGGGTTACTCCCAAAGGATCACAACCTAGTGCAAGTGATCTTACACTACTGGTTAATGCGGTTCAGGAGACGGGATTGGGACGACGGCCTGCCTTGTATGTTGAAGGGTCAGTCACAGGTGGACGGCGCTGGTACAGAACATGTTTAACACCTAAAGAGGTGTCCGTACTGGTATAACCAAAAAAACGCTTACCTCGTGGGCGTTCTACGATACTTACCCTCAGTGCGTAAGTGCCGTAACAGTTCTCATTTAAAAGCCCCGCGGATAGCTTGCCATCCGTGCAACAGCCAGCCAATAATGAGCGAGGTCAGCCAACCTGTGAACGGCGCGAACGAGCCACGCAACCCAGCGCCGGCAAACTGATGAGCTGCCACTTGGGACCCAGGAATCTAATCATGTGCAAGCGAACAAAGTTTTGATAACCAAAACCGATCACCTTTCCTAACATAGGAACTGAAGACGAGTCGCCAATGGTTGAGTAAACAGAGGCGCTCAACCTTCAAAACTATAGGCACCATGAAGTCTTCAAATTTGGGCTTATATAAGAGGCTGGTCTGATTCATCAACCGGAAGAAGCTAGAAGAAACTTCGAACAAACTGGCTCCAATCGTACGAGGAAAATCTTCCAGAGAACAAAAAGCACTGGAATGGATATTTTATCACAACAGACGAGCAACTGAACATTAAAAAGTCAAAGGCATAGGACACATTCCAACTGCCAGTTCCTATGCTCACCCCGCGTCCACGCACATCGTGAGAGCCCACACAGAAGTGGAAGGGAAACATAAAACAGACACTGCTGAGAATCCGGTCAAGCGGAGATTCGAAAAAATTCTGGTTCCCTTGCCGTCATTTTCTACTTATTGCCATATTGGCACCCCCTCATCCGAAGATCACATACTCTTACTGTTATTCGCTATCAGATAACATACCAACCCGTTACGTATTGAACGATTCGGGTCACATATCTGTTTTTTCTACTTCGTCTTGTTCGTTCTCTTTAATCACTGAAAATAACTGCTTTTTTGTTGTAGCTCACTTGTTCGAACCGACAATGGCTTGCGTTGGACCTGCCAATGCTGGAACTCAGTAGGGATCGACTGAGGCAGTAAGGATTTGTGGCTAGTACGGGCGGGAAATGTCCGTGCAAAACGGTGTGCAGTGCCACCAATGCCCGAAGTTGTATCACTTCGAATGCACCGGCTTCAGTAACAATAATGAGGGCAGATTGCCTCTCCATCTCTTAATTTTACCCGCGCGAGCTGTGGGTTTGACGAAGGCCAGGGCGCCGATTCGCCCCTGACTGGTCACGCACGCACCAGGGAAAGTGGGGCGACGCAGAGAGCCTACAACTCTAAATGCAGGGCTCTTTTTAGCCATGTATCTCCCCATGTCTTCTCCATGGGGAGCAGGACGGATGGGTACCATTGGACTCCGCCCAAAATGAAGTTAGAACTGCAATCTCTAAATGAGTTCATAGCGCTTGCCCTCCCTGGTGTCGCTCTGTCAACCGCACACATAGATTGGTCTGCGACGAAAATGAAAGGAAAGCTCTCCGAGAAAGGAGAGTTGTTTTGTGGGGCCGCTCCCCCACAACATTTTCTCCAACAGGCTAACCAAATCAATCTTGGCGTCATAAACCTCAAACACGCAAGCAGGCTGTGCGTCAAGACGATCAAAAGTCACCTGGGCTTCCGACAATCTTACCAGCCAGGCACGACCGCAAGACAGGGGTGGGAAAAATGATGGCTTTGAAGTCCATCAAAGCCCGGGTGGGAAACATGTCACTCCATCGCTCTTAGCAAGAGAGGGGGAGACGCGAGAAGCGGACCAAGACTGAATCACAAATCATGGAAGGAGGGAAGCCACAACTGGAGACTGAGGTTGTGGTTTCTACAGCTGAAGTATCCACTCGGACTCCTGTGCCTGTAGTAGAAAGTGGAGCCACCGTTTCTATCGTCATTTCGATGACCCACGCCCCAAGCACAAACAAGAGTGTTGATGGCACCGAAACTGCGCAAAAACCGTTTTTCGAGTTACCTGACCCAAAACCCACCAAATGGTCATGCGAAAATTCCTCCTCTCAAGGGTTTGGAACAAAAGTAGCCTTTTGGGACCGGCTGTTGTGATTCAAGAAGCAATTCTTCGGCCCGCTTCCTGAGGTACTGCTATCGGTGGCTCCATATCACTGCGCACATTGTCCTCTTTTATACTCTGCACCCACCAGATGAAAAAGTCAAACTTTCCGTGGGTAAGAGCTTTCAAACATCCTCCCGAAAAGCGGAATTCAACGGTGACGCAGAGGTCGCCCGTTGCGATTCCAAGGTTGCTGATCAAGCTTCTTGTAAGGTCGCTGACGTACGCACAGACGGTGATGTCACGCCCGCAGCCTCGCGGGAGTGCCGTCAGAACAACTCAGAAGAACAGGCCGAGCGCAACCCCATTACCCTCCTGAATTCTAGGTCTTCTTCCCCTGGCTCCTCCTCGTACACTCCTATCTTCTTCTTCTTGGAGTCGCGTAAGGTGATAGCTTTTAAGTGCATGTATCTGAAATGCCTGACTAAGTTCAATTAATGACAGGAAATTATGCGGTTAACTCATACCACCCAACCCCTATATTTGCTCTCAAGCAGAACTGGCTTACAGGTGAACGGTGACAGTGAACCGAGTGACCCCAGGTAATCATTTTACCTAGCTGACTCCGTGCGAGGGAGAATGAAGGTTTTACGATTTCCCGATGGCAGTATTTCGCAGCGATTTTGTTTATAGACGTACTGCAGCCCTCTGATGAAGGTGACGCTCTGTGACCACAAATAGCAGCGCGTGGTCAACAACCCGTTCGCCAAAATTATTAACAATATCATAAAAATCATAATCATCATAAAGGCATCCGTAGACTTGAACAAAAATTATTGTGGCTCGTGCCGCCGTTCCGCTCAGCAGTGACGTGGAATATCCTAGAAAACGTTACCAAG
>QNGE01002294.1:20169-112870 GCA_008508345.1 Paragonimus westermani | reverse complement strand
AGTTATCAGACGCTCATTTCATGCGGCTCACCAAATCGTCCACTCAATTCTCCGTTTGCCCGCGAATACATCCCGAGTACATAGCGAAATGCCACAACAAGCAGTAGGTAGGAATATATATTCCAATAATCATAGCAAAAATAGTGATATCGTATGAGTTCTTTCTCAAAAATTTCCGCTACCACATTGTTTGCCATGGTAAATGTTATAACCCCACATTTTCTCATCTACCGCATGAAATTACATTCTCCTTTCCTATCCCCATATTATCCACTGAGCGAGGAAACATTCCTACGGCGGATGGTCGCACAGAACTTCGTGTTAGATGAACGATTTGCGAGATGTTCAACCTTTTGACTTTTACCGGGGAATCGACGAAATCCTGCGTTGGAATCTGCCCAATCGTTCGCCAGATTTTTTGATTTTCCGCTCCGCCCTGCTGACGCCGACCTATCTTGACAGTTTTTCGGACGCAAATTTTATCTCATAATGGCAAAACACTCCAACGATGCGTTGGGCATTCGTCCCGGAGTGACCTTGAACTATTGAAAGAATTGTCCGTCATACGACCTCGTAGGAAGAAAATTAGTGTAACATTTCATTTGTTTGAGACTAAATCTGTGAGGCGACCGAACTCCCTCATTCCCTGTTACGTGCGTCGAAGTTTTCATAAACTACATTCATTTGCCTTTTGACCATGTCCTTCTTGACGGAAGGTTTCATGTTTTGCTACTAATTACTCATTTGTTTTTGCATGGTTTGTAAATATCTGCAATGATCGCGCATAACCCAGCGTGCTTCTCACATATGCGTTGAGAGTTATATATTCTTATTCGTATATACTTTTGAACATGTAAACATATATTTATACATACACCTTTACAAATGCATACATATATGCCTACGTTTATACTAATGTGCACGTGCAGGTTCATTCAGATAACTTTGTATGTATACCCATTGATTTATTTATGGAGATATGTATGTGTGCTCATACTTATCTAAGCATATACCTATAGGGATATATATATGTCTCCATAAATGTATTCATAAGTGTATATGTACATGTATAGCTGGATGAACACAATAACAGGTATGCTGATTAGTGCATAGGATGGTAATACGCGTCCTGGAGGTTGCCACTGAAATTCCACCCGATAGCCTTCATTCACTGAATACCGTTTAAATGTTTCCAGACAACTCATTTTTATCATGGATCCCGGCTACATGCTTCGTGTCATTCTCATCACTCAGGCAACCCAACGTGGCAGCTAGACATTAGCATACATCTTTCGTGTTTCCAATCCTATCCGAAGGGAAAGTCGCGACAAGAGTGGGCATGCGTAAAAAGGGCTCCTGCAAATCACTGGAAGATGTTAAAATAAACCTACTGGAACGAAGAATGCAAACCGAAAATGCTTTTATCTGACAGCAAGCATGCTTGCTGAAATCATAAGCACAGCACTGCATTAATGTCATTATGCTTTCAGTAGATGGCGTAATTTGATCAGCTCGTTTCCAAAATCAGCCCTAACCTGCTTCTTAACTAGGTTGCGTAATTCGTCGGAATGCATCTTGATCCCGAACTTACTTTCAATGTGCAAATTCACTTCACGAGTACTATTGGAATTATCCATCATCTCCATCACATGCCGTTCACATGCCATTGACAGACGTCTATTTCTGAGATATGTGCTAGGCCGCCCAATTTGGAAGTCGTGCGAATGTTCCAGTATGACCTTCTAAGTGAGATATGCGCCACTACAATAGTGAACTACTCAAGGTGCCTTGCGGCCATATTCAGCGAATCCAAAAACTAATATCATACATATTGGACAAATATGTGACTGATGAGTAGTCGGGGATTTTGTTTATTTTCAAGTTGACTATCACTCATATTTGATCGCAGCCTTTGCATTCGGATAGATATTCCAACCAACCTCTTTCGGAAAGAAGCACCAGACTCGAGCTTCGCTCTCATTAGAGCTCGTACTCAGCAGCGAATATCCTTGCCACGGCCGGGACTTGAACTCCGGCCACACGTTCATGTTGACCACTGCGCCACTGACCACACATTAGGCACGAACAAATTATCCAATCCGAACACTGAACCACTTTCTCTTGTGAGCGATTATCAGCTTGGCCGATCGTCTTGAGAGGAGACACAGTAACTGTGTCGTACAGACAGCATGGCGGCAAATCCCTTTCATTATGTTTCTTGACATTCGCTGTGGTTCGCGAAATAGTAACGAAGGACGTGTTGCATGTTTCCCGTTGCACTCTGTTCAAGTCGTCCAGGTACTCCTGGAAGATATGTTACCTCTTGAATGCTCTCCATAACAGGTCCTCGATGTTCAACGCCATGCTGATTCGCCGTACGAAAGTGATTTACCTGTAATGAACCAGTTAAACACCAACTAGGTGCGATGATGCTAAGTTCCGTGAAATGCGCAGTTTTCGTGCATTTGATTTGGATCTTCCCCTTGTAGCACTTAACGTAAATTTGTAAAACTGATCAAATACCAGATTTCCAAATATCGTCCATGAAACAAAACCGACCCTCCAAAGCGCCAATTCTGAATTTCTCAGCGATCTGGGCAATGCGTGCACACGAATAAATACGTATCAATAAGGTGATGTTGAGTTCTGAACGGTTTAGCGAACATGCATTAGACCGAATGCTAGATGATGGTGTTAGTGAATGATATAACGAACCATCGCAAGCAAGCTGTTTTCGAGAGGAGTTAGACAGCTTGGTCGGTATCTACGTTATACGCAGCTGACGGCTAAATGTTTCCCGGACCACACTCAGGAAGGTCACCAGAGGATATACAGGGTTTGCAGATAGACATTGTGGTTGATAGCGCAAAAAGTTGCCCAAACCTTTTATAAATCGCTAAATGTTGTTATTGACTCTGCGTTTTAAATAAACGGTAGACGCTGTGGTGATAGCGTTCGAATATAGGGGTTCATAAAGAAGTGCCAGGTTCAACTTTAGTCTGCGAAACCAGAGTAAATCAATACCATTTTTCTGACAGCGTTGTCTGTAGGTGAACGGAGAAGAGCATCCTAATAAGCTTTCGGCAAATGATCGATGAAGGTTTTCTAAGACAGACCTACCAGACTTGCGTAGACGAATGTGCAATACTCAAGGTGAGGACGAGCACATTTTGTAAATCTTCAGCCTCGCGGCCGGTAGACTGAACGTCAATTTAACACAGCCTATTGTTGTTTCAGTTGTTGCTATCTGAAAACAGACTTACTCGGAGAAGTCAAAGAAGTTTAAGTAACCGTTTTCTCCAATCTCTGACGGAGGCGGCAGTAGCAATATTATAATTGTCTAGTGAGAGTGAACAATTTGGTAATTTACAACCACAAGTAACTAGGTTCTATTTGTTCGCTGAGAAGGTCCTCAGTCATCTTTTGCACCGCAGTTGCAATGACGCTAGGTCCTGTCGTGTATGTTGTGGACAGAAAGCGATGCTACTGGGCTAGAGGAATATGTAAACAATTTTGATATCGTCGGCAAACGTTAGGGACATTTTATGTTCAATAACTTCGCATCAACCCACTAATCACTGGTTTTGTTGTTGTGCAATGCTGTCTTATTTTGACTGTTTGAGTGAAGCCTTCAAGGTATGACAAAAGTCAGCTATACGAGGGGTTTTGTATGCCAGAAGTTACTATCTTGATCAGGAAAAGCTTATGAGGCGCACGATCAAGAGCCCTTTTTATGTCTAAGCCTATGAAAAGCACCTCATTTTCTGCGTCGACTGACATCGATATATAGTTCGCGAACTCCAGTTGTAACGTCATACGAGAGTAATTAACAAGAAAAAGCCGTGCCGGAAAAGATTTGAAGGGTTTCGTAACATTAAGAACTCGGCGACGTGCTCCTTTATTTTTTCAAACAATCTCGAGCGGATTGACGTGTGGTTGATGAGACGATAATTACTCAGGTCCTGTCTTGGATCACCATTGTGTCGAGGCAAAACAACTGGCTTCTCCCACTGAGGGGGGGAAGGCGTCGGTAAAGGAGATAGAGCGAACCAATGTAGTAAATAGATAGGTGTGTTCTCACCTTCTTGCTCGGTGACCAACGGTGCGACATCATCTGGTTCACGACAACATGAAGGATAAATGAAAGCTAACTAATAATAATATATATTTCTGGACGCATATGTGAGAAGCACACTGGGTTATGCGCGATCATTGCAGATATTTACAAACCATGCAAAAACAAATGAGTAATTAGTAGCAAAACATGAAACCTTCCGTCAAGAAGGACATGGTCAAAAGGCAAATGAATGTAGTTTATGAAAACTTCGACGCACGTAACAGGGAATGAGGGAGTTCGGTCGCCTCACAGATTTAGTCTCAAACAAATGAAATGTTACACTAATTTTCTTCCTACGAGGTCGTATGACGGACAATTCTTTCAATAGTTCAAGGTCACTCCGGGACGAATGCCCAACGCATCGTTGGAGTGTTTTGCCATTATGAGATAAAGTTTGCGTCCGAAAAACTGTCAAGATAGGTCGGCGTCAGCAGGGCGGAGCGGAAAATCAAAAAATCTGGCGAACGATTGGGCAGATTCCAACGCAGGATTTCGTCGATTCCCCGGTAAAAGTCAAAAGGTTGAACATCTCGCAAATCGTTCATCTAACACGAAGTTCTGTGCGACCATCCGCCGTAGGAATGTTTCCTCGCTCAGTGGATAATATGGGGATAGGAAAGGAGAATGTAATTTCATGCGGTAGATGAGAAAATGTGGGGTTATAACATTTACCATGGCAAACAATGTGGTAGCGGAAATTTTTGAGAAAGAACTCATACGATATCACTATTTTTGCTATGGTTATTGGAATATATATTCCTACCTACTGCTTGTTGTGGCATTTCGCTATGTACTCGGGATGTATTCGCGGGCAAACGGAGAATTGAGTGGACGATTTGGTGAGCCGCATGAAATGAGCGTCTGATAACTTAAGCTTACATGACGTCGTTCTGCTGGACTTACTAATAAGCGCCGCGTTCACATGTCGAGCGGCGTACTACGGCGGGGCGTTTATCTACGTAATGCGCATCTGACGGCTAAATGTTTCTCGGACCACTCACAGAAAGGTCTTCAGGTGTTACAAAGATTTTGAAGAAAGACAATGTGTTTGCTGAAGTAAGATATCTGTCCGAACCTCTTTTATTACACTGAATGTTGTTACTTGCTCTAACTTCATTTGAAAGTTTATTCCAAATGTACGAATACTTCGCAAGGAGAAAGTGTTCACGTATATTTTTCCGTGATGTCTGGTTTGGAGAGATGGAACCCTTACATCTTAGACTATTTGGTCGGCTGTGTTGAAAGTGGACGGTAAACGCTGTGGTAATCACATCCGAATGTATGAGTTCATACAGCACCGTCAGGTTCAACTCTGGTCTTCGCAGCCAGAGTGGATCAATACCAAGTTTTTCGCGGCGCTGCCTGTGGGTGAGCGAAGGAAAATATCCTAGTATGCTTTTGGTGAACGATCGTTGAAGGTTTTCTAACACAAGCCTGTCGGACTTGCGTAGGTTGCAGTAAATGAAGGTGCAATACTCGAGTTGAGGCCGAGCACACCTTTTGTAGAGCGTCAGCTTCGCAGCTGGTAGGCTGAACGCTTTTTTTATGCAGCCTATTGTTCTCTTAGCTTTCGTTACCTGGAAGCATACTTGTTCAGAGAAATTGAAGAAGTTTGAGTACCGTATTCCTAGATCCCTATTCAAAGTGGCTTTATCAATATTAAAACCATCTAGTGAGATGCAGCCATGTGTTAATTTACAACCATCAGTGATGATGTTCGACTTGTTCGCTGAGAACAACATCAGCCATGTTGTGCACCACAAATGCAACATCTGTGAGTGAATACCTCATGCATCAGTCAGAACGCTACTCAGAACGTAATCATTTTTCCACGGAGTATTAACGAGTATTAAGGTGCCTTCTACGCTGAGCAATGCAGCAAATGTGAGTTGAAGCCACCACATACTGCAGTAGGGTCATCAACTACCGCTCTGTCTTCGAGGCTAATAACGTCCACAGCAGGGCTAGCCGTGGAATTTCTCCGCCTTATCAGCTGCATAATCTCATGCATCTCTGCTCCTCGTATTCACTGCGTAGTTTCTGTTGCAGTCTATGCTTCCGTTATTTTTCTGGCGTGATCTGCGGATATATCGGTGATGAAAACTGAACATGACTTGGTGTTTTTCCTCTTATGTAATCTGATAAGATTTGTTGTTAAAATAAGCGTTTCGGCGGTGGGTTTGGTCTTCGCAGCAATGGTGGAGGTGGAGCAGGTGTTTGTAGAACATCCTGAGGATTTTACACCTCTCTTCACCATCATCATGTCATTTTGCGCAAGGACGATCGCTTGACAACTGACGAGTTTCTGAGTTCGCTGACTTGGTGGGCACTATCTTATGATATTCCTCCTTTTAGTGATAGATCATGTTCAAAACTTTCCGAAACAATCAAGTACGCTAAAACGTAGTAGACCGTATACTAATTTGAGCGATTAAATTGTAAAAACAGGATAAACACCAGCACGCAATAATAACTTGCTTCTTTCAAAATTCGTCTCCAGGGCCCTTGTGTATTCAAAATGTCTACTCTTCATCTCTTTCTGCTGGGTTTCAGGTATTGTTCCACGACTTGTTTCTAGAAGTGGTTGCAGACGACGTTATCATATGAATGTTCAGAATTTCGGTGCATTCGGGACGGCTTTCAAGTCGGTTCTATGTCCCAGTGTATCACCGAGAAAATTCAAAAGTTTGTTTTGGTCACTTCGTTGCATTGTTTTTAACTCGACTAAGGCTGCTTGGCGCCCATACAAAACACAATGCGGAAACATTAACTCAAGCCGCTTGCCGGTCACTGGATGCTGTATTGTTGAACAAGTTTGCACATTATACTTGGGATGCTGGTCATATATAGAGGTGCTGAAAAATGTTCCCATTAACATGATATTTAGCCGTGCTACAGATTTTTCTGGGCCATTTGGTAGCCCTCAGGAGAGATGAGATGCCCAAACTTTGATGGGTCCAAACACTATGAAAAGGAATATGAACATGGAGCCCAAATGTGATGGAAATTAAAGGAAATGACACACATGTTGAAGTAGCTGCTTGCGTGAGTGTTTGATGATTGTTATGTATTGATAAAATGTTAGTGGCCACGCTCCCTGCTCTATTTATTCCCTTCTCATTGATTCGTCTCCTTGAGTTGGAATTACTTATACCGATTTCGAGCTTTTCTTACAATCTGACACCACCGTTCAAGTTACGCGCGTAACAAATCATTTCTCCTATGAATGCGGATCTTGATGTATTATTAAATCTTGGTACTGTGACTTGTAAAACTTGTTTTCGCGTAGTTTTTCTCCCTTACTTTCCTTTGACGGACCTTTGTTTGTACGTACCCTCTTTTCATTTTCGCCTGAACGCTTCGCTAGTACGTGACTGTTGCATTCGGTCATATTTACGTGAACCGTTAATCTCGGAACTTGTATACTTGGTGGATTCAATATCGAGGGTTGTTATTGTCTTCCACAATTTGGTTCATCATATTGTTTTCGAACGTTGGCACGATATTGATAAGAAACTCGCCAATACGACCGCCTTTCTTTTTGGATCCGAATTGGTTGCTCGACGGGCTCAGAATTTGTAGATGCTCGTTAATTACAGACACGACTCTCGTGGATCCAGCGTATCGACAGACGTTACGAGAAGACTAAGCGTTGCCCGAACAACCACTGGTCTTCCGGGATTAACACAATAATTCCTGATGGTGTGCTGGTTTAGATTACCACTGTTAAGTTCTGTAGAGTCGCTTCAGGGAGATTTTTGCTGAAACAGACGGTTGGTTCCAATGGTCTTTAACTCTCCCGAAACCCGTACTCGAGCGACAAAGAGCGCAGAGAAAACACTCGGCTCGCAACCTTGGATGTTCATTTTTTTGCCGTGGATTACCGAATAAGTCGATCAACTTGGTTGAAACATGGGGTGTATATGTGAGTTGGAGGAAGAGGAGAAGGGTGAACATAGAAATTATAAAGTACAAAGTGCTGCACGAAACGCTACAACACTTCCAACGAAGTGGCATTTTACAGTCTCAATTCGAGTCCAACGTTAGCTTGAGAACGCCTGCAGAGACCGTCCTTGTCAAAAGCTGCCATCTTGTTAAAAATGGACTATTTAGTAATACCGTAATGATTGGCAGTCAGGTGACCTTGAATTACATCCTCAACTTTCGCACCTACATCCCCAACTGATTTGGAAACGACGTAATTCTACATGCTGCATTGAGAGTGGATCCGCCGAATTTTCAAAAATACGTTCAATTTGCGCAACGCGTAGCCCAGGGTTCCCGTGTCAGTGGATCTAAACACTGAATAAGGCTAATGTGCGAACATAAAGCTAGGATGTGGTGAAAGTAACAGTAACTGCCCCGCAATAGTCCGTGAAGGTGTGTTGTTTTGTGGTTTCACTACACTGAACGAAGATGTCCAGGGGGTACCACCTGTCGCGTTACACCAGAGGGATTTTGAGTTCACAGCTTAGATAATTGTGACGACAAAAAATCCTGAGATATTCTGAAATAGACGATTGATTCCGTTAACCATTAACTTTCCGGAAGTCATTACACGGGCGGCAGGAAGTGGCGGAAGAAAGAACGGTTCGCGACCTTGGGGAAAAATTTTGTGTTCTTGGTCCTTCCAATTCACGTGAATTAAACAACAAGTGTACATATGAACTTGAAAAAGGTAGAAATTGCGAAGAACAGCGATAATTATGGAGTGTGAAATACTGTATATACTCGAAACCTCTACCGAACTCATGATGTTTAACCACGACAACGTTCTGTGAAGCCGCTGATTCCTGTTCACCACCGGAAAGCATAGTAGTAATGTGAGAAGAAATAGACAGTAACAATGCCAAGGCATTCGGTAAACAATGGAGGTGAGAAAGACTGCAGAATGAACAAAAGTTTGACATGTGTGTTGAATATCTCTACACCAACTCGTTAGTTTGTAGGGTGCTGGCCATGTACGAATGAAAGAACAAAAACGCAGCCACCGCAGTGGATCACTATAGGCGATTCTGACCAGGGTGTACCGTGAGGTAGGAGCAAATCAAACACTTAGCGGTCGTTTTGTACAAAGAGACATTGTGTGGGCTGTAGATGAAACCAAATTGTGCGGGATACAGAAATAACTCGAGCGCAAATGATTGAAACCACGTAGTCACATAAATTAACAAAAAGACTTCGCCGCCCACCCACGAAACATATGTATAGGACTGGTACGTTTCTGTCTATAAGCGTGCCCATTCACCACAATAATTAAATCAGAAAAACTGGTTATAGGACCACGACGTTTATTGCAAAGAGACTTGGAAAGCGAGCTGTAAGCTAAACACAACAGAAGCAAAGCGCGACAGACCAGTAGCTAGCGTCCGGAAGGTGCAAGTTTAATTGTGACTTTGGACGGTCGAACCTACGAGAAAATCCAGACATGCAACCAAATAATGTCAGTAGTGTCAACGGTCAAAATAAATAGCAAAATGGTTGGAATACGTGGCAAACCAATAATGTCTCTGCAGACGTCCCCCCTAGAAGGCTTCACGCTTGAAAGCCTTCGACAATAGCAAAAGAAAATGGAGCTAGTGACATTGAACTTACCGCAGGTTGAGTGGCGTCCAGCGTAGTCAAGAACAGCTACGCATGCCACGTTGAAGAAGGTTGGTAACGGTGAAGAGGGGTCGGTCTGCTTGCAATATCCGGAATTGTCCATGCGTCCCTAAGGTGGTGCTGTCGGAGCGGGCTACCCAACCCACCAAAACTCGAGGAGAAAAAGATGGGAGGTAGGCTTTCCCCACTGCTGCAACGACAGACGGGAGTGTGCTCTCCCCCCACCGTGCTCTGCGCGTCACCTGTAATATAGAAAGAAAATAAGTATCTGGCGAGCAAAAATTATGTACAGGCTCACCATGTAACCTTCTAGTGTTTGCTGCACGTCAAGTATTGCTTTACAAATTGTTTTTTGTCGTTTTTTGTTTTGCGATTTTTTGCTTCTTTATCTCTGAAATGAGAAGGTTACTGGAGGAAAAAAATACTATGTATAATAAACAATGTCTACAAAACGGGCTGGGAAGTGGACGTGACGTCCTGATCGCGTTTGACGTGGGGCAGGTGGCGTGGAGGCAACTGGTGAAGAGGGCGGTGTGGGGGTGGGCGTTGCCACGGATGGCTGCGAAAGGACTCGGGTGATATCGTCATCTACATACGCGACCTTAAGGCGATCGATGGAGACGGTGTCGCAACGACCATTACGATCGATTGTGAAGTGCTTGGGTGTTCGCCGAAGCACCTTGAAGGGGCCCGAGTAAGGAGGCTGCAGTGGCTTGCGTACTTCGTCGCAACGGACGAGTACATGTGAACAAGTGGCCAAATCCTTGTGCATGTGCACTGGCCTGTTCTGTTCACGAGGGGGTGTGGGCTGAATTTGCCGCATGTATTGCGACAGTGTCGAAGCAAAGTTCGAAGGAAGGGAAGAAGTTGGAGGAGGGGGTGAAACAAATTCACCGGGCAAACGCAGCGTACAGCCATAAAGAAGTTCTGCTGGTGTGCTTTGGAGGTCGGCCTTCAGCGTGTTTCTGATACCTAAAAGTACTAAAGGGAGTACTTCGCTCCATACCTGACTAGTGGTGGCACAAAGTGAAGCTTTAAGCTGCCTATGGAAACGTTCCACTAAACCATTCGAGGACGGATGGTATGCCGTGGTGCGAATGTGCCGGCATCCAAGAAAGTTCGTCATAGCTTCGAATGTTGAGCATTCGAAATGCGAACCGCGGTCCGTCGTAATGGTTGTAGGGCATCCGTAATTGGCCACCCAACGTTCCAAGAAGGCGTTCACGACAGCCTCGGAGGAGCAATTCCTAAGTGGGATGGCATCCGGCCATCTTGAAAATCGGTCAACACAGGTTAGGATGTAGACGTAGCCACGTGAAGGTGGCAGGGGTCCAACTAAATCCAAGTGAATGTGCGAAAACCTGGCATCTGGGAGACCGAATGAAGAAATTGGGCTTCGTGTGTGCTTATGCACCTTGGAACGTTGGCATTGCAGGCAAGCGCGTGCCCAACTACGAACGTCCGAGCTGACTTTAGGCCAAACAAACCGATCCGTTACTAGCTTAACTGTAGCTCGAATACCAGGGTGCGAGAGATTATGAAGCTGGTTGAAGATAGCACGCCTGTATGCTAGTGGCACTACAGGTCTTGGAATACCTGTAGTCATATCGCAAAGAATAGTTCCATCTGCATTAGGCAGCGGAATGGTGCGCAGCTTTAAGGAGTAGCGTTGCAAGGAAGCTTGAAAATCAGGCTCTCGCGCCTGGGCTGCAGCTAGGTCGCTAAGGTCAACGGAAGCAGGTGTGACTAGGGTGGCGTGGACGCGTGAGAGAGCGTCGGCGACAGGGTTGAGGGCACCTGAAACATGCCGTATGTCGCAGGTAAACTGCGAAACATAGTCCAGGTGTCTGATCTCCCTGGGGGAGTACCTGTCTGATGAAGATCCCAGTGCATACACCAAGGGCTTGTGATCAGTAAACACAGTGAAGAGGCGACCTTCCAATGCATGACGGAAATGGCGTATACCCAGGTATATAGCGAGTAGTTCTCTTCCAAACGTGCTATACCGGGATTCGGCTGGTAACAAACGTTTGGAGAAGAAACCTAAGGGTTGCCACTTGTCATCAACAAACTGTTGCAATACGGCACCGACAGCTACACTTGAAGCATCAGTAAAAAGCGAAAGCGGGGCTTGAGGGTTTGGGTGGGCTAAAAGAGCAACATTGGATAGAGCTTTTTTAAGCTCTACAAAAGCAGTGCGTGCTGCGTCCGTAAAATTGAATTTACGTGTACCGCCTCGGAGTAGGTCCGTGAGGGGTTGCAGAAGTTGCGCACAATGAGGGATAAAACGCCGGTAGTAATTAACTAAACCGGTAAAACGACGAAGCTGTCTAAAAGATGTAGGCTCAGGAAAATCATTGACAGCACCTACCTTTGCTGGTAGAACTTGGATGCCAGAAGGTGAAATAATGTGGCCTAAAAATTCTATGCTATCCTTTCCAAGTTCGCACTTAGCTGGATTGACGGTTACCCCGTGTTGGGCTAACCTGGCAAACAAGGAACGTAGATGTTGCACATGTTCTTCTTCGGAAGAACTGGCCACCAATATGTCGTCTAAGTAGGGGTAGACGAAATCCAGGCCTCTGCATACTTCGTGGATAAAACGCTGGAAGGTTTGTGCAGCGTTTGTAAGGCCAAATGGCATTCGAAGGAATTCGAACAGGCCAAAAGGCGTGATGACGGCCGTTTTGGGGATATCCGCCTCCTCTACTGGGATCTGGTGGTAAGCGCGGACCAGATCAATCTTACTGAACAAAGTTTTACCAGAAAGACAGGCTGTCAGATCCTGGATGTGCGGGATAGGATACCTATCAGGGATTGTGACCTTGTTGAGGCCACGGTAATCGCCACAAGGGCGCCAATCACCTGACTTCTTGGGAACCATATGGAGTGGGGAAGCCCATGGACTTTTAGAAGGGCGGATTATTCCTAGTTCGAGCATGTGTTCAAACTCCGCCCTAGCTATTTTAAGTTTGTCCGGGGCCAGACGTCTTGGTCTACAGGAGACTGGTGGTCCTTTAGTTCTAATGTGATGAGTGCAAGTTGAGGTGACTGGAAGAGGTTCGTTCGCGGATCGAACGAGCTGTGGGAAATCTAAGAATAAGGATGCGTAAGGCTGAGGGATTTCAGGCTGAAGAATAAGAGGACTGATGGCCTCTGAGTATGCCTGGGTGCCGCTGATGCTAATTTTTGTACGGGAATCGACCAGTTTCCGTCTTCGCGTATCGACCACGAGGTCGAAATGCTGAAGAAAATCAATTCCCAAAATAGCGAAAGGTACGGCTGCAACTGTGAAAACCCAGCGAAATGTTCGCCGGAGGCCTAGGTCAAGCGTGAGTGAGCGTTGACCATAGGTGGTAATGGGTGTGCCGTTAGCAGCACGAAGCATCGGTAGGGAAGAGGGGGTCGCCTCGCCGGATCTTGGATGAATCACGCTGACTTCCGCCCCGGTATCCACCAGGAACGTGATTTTCGTGCTTAAATCCTAAATGTGAAAGAGGCGACTATTAGGGAGGGTGCCGGCCGCGTTTGTCGCCATTACAGTCCGGCTTGGGAGTTTCCCTGGTTGAAGTATTTACAAGGGGCGACGCAACGCTTTGCCCGGGTGCCGAACTTGTTGTGATACTAGCACAATTCGCCAGATGCCTGAGATTTACGCGGAGACTTACTCCGACGTCGACGCGAAGAGGATCGTGTCTTGAGGCGGGCGAAATCTCGCCGAAGAGCTGCTATCTCCGCCCAAACAGTGCGCCAATCATCGGGCGGCGGACGAGATGAAAGCTGTGGAGCTGACAAGTTTGGGGTCTCGGGACGCTTTCCGTACGATTCGTCACCGTTGTAATGGAGACAGTGGAGACGGTGCGGAAACGATCATGACTCTCATCAGTGAGTTGTGCTGCGTCCAACAAGGTCGGTGACTTGGTTGCTGTGAGAATAGCTTGCGTGTTAATCGGAAGGCGTTGCATCCACCACTCCTTGAGGAGTGCCTCATCCATGGATGAGGGGTCTAGCAACTGTTGCATTTGAAGCAACAAATCAGACGTTCGCTTATCTCCCAGTTGCAGATCTCCACAGAGCTGTTGTAGGCGAGATCTATCAGACGGCGTGACCCGTTTGATAACGGCTTCCTCAAGGGCTTCATATCTATGCTCGGCGGGTAAATTCAGCAGGAAGTCACGCACTTGCATCGTGACATCCTTGGGAAGCCTGGCCAAGAGTTGGCTAAATTTAGCCTGATCTGTCGTAACGCGCTGATTGTAGAACTCCGCCTCTTAGTACATGAACCACAAAGCGGGTCCCATATCTAGGAACTGTGGAACAGTAATTGTGACTGCTCCGACTGTTGGCTTCGGTTCTGAGTCCATTGCAAAATAAGGCCAAACTTAATATATATATATACACTAAAAGGATCAACGAAAATTTACGTATATATACACATGTATGAACGAATAACATTATGTATACTCCCAAAATTGGAAACGGTTTACCGGAATTAGTTGGTTTCGGGTTAAAATAATTTACTGCAGTCAACCGGGAAAAAAATTGCTGAGAAAAATGGAATAATAATCGGGCTCACCAAATTGCAGAGGACTGGCACGTATCTGTCTAGAATCGTGCCTATTCTCCACAATAATTAAATCAGAAAAACTGATTATAGGACGACGACGTTTATTGCAAAGAGACTTGGAAAGCGAGCTGTAAGCTAAACAAAACAGAAGCAAAGCGCGACAGACCAGTAGCTAGCGTCTGGAAGGTGCAAGTTTAATTGTGACCTTGGACAGTCGAACCTACGAGAAAATCCAGACATGCAACCAAATAATGTCAGTAGTGTCAACGGTCAAAATAAATAGCAAAATGGTTGGAATACGTGGCAAACCAAGAATGTCTCTACACACACTAAATCAGATTTTACTGGTACAAATAATTCAATCGACAACGCCTGGAAGCGAATACAGTGTGTCACAGTAGCTATCCATGGCAAAGAAAAGTTGCCCTAAATGACTGGGAAATTCCAGCGAATTCGACTTCCCCTTGTGTGCTAGAAAGATGTTGCCACGGTTGGCTCTCGATAGCCATGATGGCATGAATGAAGAAGGCGAAACACACGAGGCGAAGTGTGCATTGATTCAAACAATGGACGAGTAGTTTGTGTTCATGATGCACGTCACGGGTATGGAGACAAATCCGTAACAAGGCTGCAAAAAGTTGACATACTTTACAAGATGAAATTCAAGCATGTCCAGCTGCGTCCACTCAAACAACTGACTTATATACGGCGGATGTACCAGATCTAAGAAGAAAGTATGTAACAATAAACGACAGTTGGCTTGTGGTTTTAAACACCAGTTGGAAAAATGGACTTCATGGACTTGCTGCCAAAACGCGCGCTTTTTAATGGCTTTTTTTAGCGGTACAAGACAACAATATAGCAAATAATTGTTGTTGTCGTTCCATGTATGCGGACAAGGGACTTTAACGAGCAATCTTCAACAAGGCGCTCTCCAAAGAATTGGACCTATGAGGTCGGTAAATCCACCGAACCTCGTTTGTGGTTGAATTGTGGATTAGACTGATAGAGCGGAGGAGTTCCACTCTGTGCCTGTTCTGTCCCTACCCTTAAGCCATCACTGAACGCATCAACAGAATGCGCACTCTGGTCAATCCCCGGATCACACCAGTCAAGCATCAGGACGTCAACAGGCGCAGGCCTTCATCAAGTTTCACTTTTTAAGTTTGTACACAATACACACGTCGTTCTCGTAACCCGTTGTTGAGTGACTGGTTGCTGTGTGCTGGAACTGCTCCACGCATTTTACGTTGATCGTACACTCCTTTTCGTTTCAGCGCGTCGAACATTGTGTTGATCTCCTGTGTACCATACCTTACCGCAGTCGTCATGCCGTCGACACGTCGTGTAAGGTCTACCAAAGATGCTACCGAGATTATTTCAAGCTCCAGAGAAAGACAAAAGTCACCTAGTCCACAGGGGAACCTAATGTACAACCGGAGCACCACACAGGAGTCGATTAGAGGTGTCCCCACTAAACCTTCTGGTATGTGTGGCTGATTTATTTCCATCGCGTTTCTCGCAGATATTTCTACCAATATATATGGCAAAACAGGTGGGGCATACATCCCACCTGCTAGGCTTCGACAGATGCAAGCTCAAATCACTGACAAATCTTCAGAGGCCTATCAACGTATCGCCTGGGAGGCCCTCAAGAAATCTATCCATGGATTCATAAACAAAGTCAATGTGTCAAACATTTCGGACGTTGTTCGTCAGTTGCTGTCTGAAAATGTTGTTCGTGGCAGAGGTCTTTTAGTGCGCTCTTTACTTACTGCGCAAACTACTTCCCCCACTTTTACGCATGTCTTCGCCGCGTTAGTCGCGATTGTCAATTCCAAATTCCCTCAGGTGGGTTTCTGTCTAATGGTTATCACACGAACATTGTTTTATCTTGCATAACTGTTGTGCGGTACATGGTTGGCCTTTTTCATAAGTAATTTCCTCAGCTGCCTTATTCCTTTCGCGTGAACCGTTGTACTAGGTCAACACTACTACCGTATTCACCGTTTTAGAGCAATCTGTAGTAGCTAGTGTTTTTCGGTCCCTCTTATCCACGTTTAGTTTTGAGAGCTAGCTGTTGTTCAGGCTACCTTTGACTGCCAAGCAATCTTCTTGCCTCTCGTTTCGAGTTCTTCGTCACGATACCGTTCATGAAACAAAAATGGCTAGCACCGATCGGGCTTCGTGAGACTGTGCCGGCATGCTTTCAGTCCCGCGAACCTCTTGCGCGACAAAGGGTTGGTCGTTTTCGGGCACGGCAGTTTCTACTTTCCAAATGAAATGACAAGATTATTCAACATGATTCTTCGGGACGTACTTGCTGTGCTTGTTACTTGCCTACCTCAGACTATCAGTAAGGAATTTTTAACCAAGTCTGACAAGCGGGACTAAACCCTAATTTAAAAACGGAAACCGTGGTTATTCAAGAGGAGTCGACCTGGTCATCTCTTGTTTGCTCGCTATTACAATTGGTATGTGGCAGATAGACGTAAGTAGACGACCCAATAGCAGTCGCATCTCAGTGTGCACCGTAGCGTTGATTCACGTTTCCTCCATTGGCACATTAAATGAGTCACTGACATATTAGAAGAACCCAAAAGTCCGTAAAACGTTAATAAATTCATTCGTGTAGACTCCTGCCCGCAAGCTTTACTCTTTCCCGATAACAACCTATCAAAACTTATTTTTACACGTATGTCACTACTGTTGCAATCGGTCTGTCGACTTCACTTGCTCATGGAAGAAAAATTCAGTAACTGTTGGAGCGATTCCACCTTACACATAATTCGGCGGAACTTTTCTAGGCACATGTTCTCCAGTAGCAGTGTAAAGAAACAGGTTAAAGAATCACGTTTAAACAAAATATGGATGTTGAATAACTGTTACTACCTAGGGCACAAGTCCACCATGCCCTGCATGTCATCAGAAACGCCTCAATTGTCTCCGGTGAAATTCCCTTACACTTGAGTTTCAGGATTGCTCGTTGAAACGTCACCAAAACGCTCCTTCTTGTTATTTGACTGTGGGTGGTACGGCGGCGTGCGCATATCGTGGATTCCGTTCTGTTGACAAAATTATGCGAATTCAGCCGAAGCGAATGCACTGCTGTTGTCCGAAACCAGAATCTCAGATACACCAAAACGAATAAACACCCTCCGGAGGTTGATAGTGGTGGCTTGGGAACTGATATGGTTCAGTTGAATGACTTCCGGCCATTTGCTGTACGTATCCACCGGTATATAATGCTGCCCTTCTGTGGGTCCAGTGAAACCAGCATGCAAACGGGACCAAGAGGTTATCAACACAAGCCATGAAAAATGGTGTGCTCTCGCTGGACATTTAGCTGACGCCTGGCACTTTGAATAATCTGAACCAGGTCCTAATCCATTCTTGACCAGTATACGTAACTGCGCGCCAAATACTTCGTGTGGTTAATCCCGGGATCTCCGACGTGGAACTGTTTGAGTATCTGTTGCTGAAGCTCAGAAAGAATAATGACACGTTCTGCGAATAGAATGCAGCAATCGACTTCGAAAAGCGAGGGGCGACGTTGGTAGAACGGTTGAGGCTGGAAGTAAGGACACGCCAGAGGCCAGCGTGTACGATGAAAGCGGATCACTCGTTGAAGTTGGGGATCGTTGGCCGTGGCATCGCGAACCATGGCTCAAGTAAACGGAAATTCTTGGATTGTGGAGGCGAGCAGACTATTGACCTCTGGTTCGGCTGTGATTAAAACGATAACTGCGTGCCCAGATGGAATGCGCTGAGAGCCAGTCAGTCTAGATAGGGCTTCTGCCCGGCCAACGCTTGCTGTGGATTGATGTTTGATGGAGAAGTCGTAGGTGAGTAGCGTGGTCCCCCAGTGTTGCAAGCGGTTGACCGAATACACTGATATGTCCTTCTTCGAGCCAAAAACACCAAAAAGGGGCTTATAATCGGTTGAAAGTGTGAAGAGCCACCCATGGGGCATTTTGTGGAACTCGAATACGATCACCAGCGCCTCCTTCTCAATCTGGTCGTAACTGCGTCTAGTGGGGGGTCAGGGTCCTGGCAATGTCAGTATTTGCTTTCTCTGTGCTGTCTGAAGAAGTGTATGAAATAACAGCGTCGATACCTTGGTCGGAAGTATCTGTAGCTACAATAATTCCAAGGGAGGATTTGAAGCGTGTCAAAAACAAGCCAGAATTTAGCAGGGATTTAGCTCTATCAAATGCATACTGGCATAGAAAGGACCAGTTCCAGGGAACATCTTTTGTCAAAAAGTGATTATGCGAGGCACGAATAAAGTGCGTATCGGGTAAAAAGTGCTACAGTGGCTTACAAGGCCGAAATAAGAGCGTAAAGTGGAAATGTTCGTGAGTGTTGGCATCTGTTGGACTGCTAAAATATTATCTGGGTCAGGATGACTCCCGTCTTTGTCAAAACTGAAACCAAGATGTTTGGTGGATTCAAGAAAACAAATACACATTTGTCTGCACGGGGACGAAAACCGCATTATTGGATGCGGTCAGGCACATCAGTTAGACGTTCCGCAAGTTCATTTGAGTAGCAACCAGTAACAATATCATCAAGGTAAGCAGCAGTCTCCGGTAGGCCAGTCGGCATTGTGTCCATTGTTTGCGGAGAAATAGAAGGTTCAGATTTTTCAGCAAATGGAAGGTGGTTGAATCGGAGCAGATCACGATGTGCATTGATGCTCAGAAGTTCCCTCGAATCGGCTTTCACTTCTGCTTGAAGATAGGCGTCGGCCAAATCGACCAATACGAAGCAGGTGCCATCATTAAGCTGAGTGAGTGATCAGCAGTGGCTACTAGTGCGAAGACAAGGCGGTGTTCAGGCCAGTGGCGGCGTCGTTCGCTTTGTAAACAACGGCAATAGGGGGCCGCTCAGAATGAGTAATTGACTGACTCGGTGACACCTGACTGCTCGAGGCGTTCAAGTTCCTTCTCAACGGTCGCAAGAGCGGCTTAGGGAACTAGACACTGGACGGAGAACTGGTCGAGTGTTTGGCGTTAGTTGAAGCCTAGCCTTAACTTTTGTGCAACAGCCAAGGTCGGACTGGAACGAATTACGTAATCTTGACGAAATATTGTTGACAGTGTTTGGTTGTGTTCCCAATAGAAGTGAGCTGTAAGGTGTTACACACGGATGCTCAAAATATCGAACTTGACTATTCAATCAAAACAAAGCAAGTTGGTGGTGGGGTGTCTGGAAGATAGCGAGTTCCTGTAAAATGTACACCTTTGACAAAAGCATTAGGTTACCTCACTAGTTGATTGCAACATGTTGCCCGATGCATTTTGGGCTTACCAATTGGTGGTGCAGACATCGGGTTCACTGATTAACTCCCAGCTAGAACGTAATCAACGTAATGTCTGAAGCTGCGCCGAGCTGAATGTAAACCGGGAAATCGTTGATGGAAACCGTTATGTACTCTCTACGTGATCTAAACTCAATTTTGAGACCAGCAAACGGAATTAGGTTTATCATTAACATGCGTCCTAAAATTGCTTTCGTGGGGAAATGTTATGAACCGCGTGGGTTGACAATTGATGCAAAATCACGTTCACAATAACCCGGCTTTAGCTACGACGGTTGCACTAGCGATCTGCCTTATCACGGAATATACGACGACGCACGAACTACCGCAAATGAAGAAGACAGGGAAACTTCAGCCAAGAGTATATTTGATCTCAACCAAACGTGTTCAAAAATACACTGAAAAACCCCACCGTATTTATATTGTTCAAGCGGAGGCTCATACAGTAATGATGAAGAAGAAACAACATTTTTGGGTTAATTGTGGCATTATCCCAACACCTCCCTTTTGAGCCTTCTCATCCGTACCGCTTGGCCCTGGGATTCACTTGTAGTGGACGGACTGGACGTCTCACTCGGTCTGTTCATCGTCTCCGGAGCAGTCTGTCGTCCACGCAAAGGTCTGTCTTAGGAATTGGAGATCTGACGACCGTGGGGATTGTGAACGTGTCCAGTAGAGCGTTCAGCGGAAGCGCCTGTTGTGTTTCACGCATTGATGCATCTGGATGTCGGGGTCGAAGCTGATTTCAATGGCGAATCCAGGTGGAGTTGCCAACCGAGACTTCGAGGAGTACCTTCCCTCTGCGAGTCTTCACTACTCCATCTATCCACTCCTCATGTGTAGGGCGGTAATCACGCACGTACACTGGTGAACCGATAGAGAACTCGGTGTGAGCTTCCGTCTGGCCTGGCTGATGCGGCAGCGTGTCTGTCGGAATGAGGGCATGATGAACTGTGCGCAGTTTGCGACTCATCAAAACTTCAGATGGCGAGCGACCATCAGGAGCTGCTGGGTTTGGTGTAGACCGATAAACCAGTAGGAAGGTTTGTAGAATCTCATCCATCGTCCCCTCCCCGCGCGACTTGAGAAGTGCTCTTTTCAGAGTATCGACGAACCTTTCGGCCTGACCGTTGGATTGCGGGTGATACGGCGGCGAGAATACATGCTGGAAATTGGAGCGGCTGCAGAAATCGCGAAACTGTGCGGACGAGAATTGTGACCCATTGTCCGACACGAGTATCTCAGGGAAACCATGCTGACTGAATATCTTCCGTAGCGCTGCGATTGTGGTTGAAGATGTAGCTGAATGGAGTGAGACGATTTCTGGCCACTTCGAATACGCGTCCACTAGGACGAGGTACATCACTCCATTGATAGGTCCAGCGAAGTCAAGATGGATGCGCGACCAAGGACCTTTCGGAAGATCCCAGGGGACTGGGTCCTGCTTCTTTGGAAGCTTAGCGGCCTGTTGGCATTTCGAGCAACGCTTGACCAACTCCGAGATGTGGTCGTCCATGCCGGGCCAGTACGCAAACCCGCGTGCAATCGCTTTCATTCGGCTTGTCCCCGGATGACCGGAATGAAACTGATGGAGAACAGCTCGTCGGAGAGAGCGAGGAACCACGACCCGATCGGCGAACATGAGGCAAGAGTCCACTACGGTCAAGGACTCACGTCGAAGGAATAGTTGATGGATTTCTCCGGACAACGGAAAGTTAGGCCAACGAGTTCGAACGTATTCCATGACTTGTACGATGGCCGGGTCCTCTGCGGTTGCGTTTCGAATGTCATCGGCGGTGACTGGAATTCCGCGGATAGCATCGTTGAGCTGGCGGCGTACATCGTTCTCGAATGACAAGGATGCAATCACCGTATCGTCCTCTGGAACCTGGTGATTGCTGATGAGGCGTGACAAACCATCGGCCTGACCAAAATCCTCCGTGCGGCGATAGTCAATCGAAAAGTCGTACCCCAGTAGTATTGTTGCCCATCGTTGCAGTCGGTTGAGAGCCTTTTTATGGATTAAGCGGTAGCTTCTTCCACTGCTTGGACCGTACCGGCGATGGTATGATATGCCACCTGTTGTATCATGGCTGTGTCGTGTTACATGTCTACCAGTCGTTGACATTTCGCCATGCGAACTTTCACCGTGATGTCCTTACCCTGCTCAAGTTTGGACAGTCAACAAGTTTGAATGTCAGTTTACTGAGGCAAGTGAAGATCAGCAATGAAAATGAGACATTTGAACTGATCTTCCGTGAGGGATTTAAGCAGGAACCTCTCACACTCCCGGTTGACCAGACCTTCAAAGGTTGCATATGTTGACTCACGTTTAGCCAACTCGAGGAAGTTGTACCGGACATTTAATAGCGACAGCTGTCCACCAAAAATATATTTGAGCTTCTTGGTGGTCTGTTCAAAATCCAAACCCTCCGGTTGTTGTTGAGGGGTGAAGTTCGTGAACCGTTTGTGTTCCACACTGCTGAGCTTTCGGTCCAGAAGTCGCGCTTTCCATTTGAAGTTCTTGCCAGGAAATTCGCTCTGGAATGTGTCTCTCAAACGTTTGAACCATGCGTCAAATGTATGACCAGGTGAAGGTTTGTAGTGGAACTCTGAAATGGCTGCGGGGATTGAATCGAGAGACACTGATTTGTCACTGGAGGTTACCATTGTTGGCAGCAAGGGAAGAGTTTTGGTCAGACACTCGATGGGATGTTGCTGCGATTGTTCAAACTGCTGTCTCTGTTGTTGCAGAATGGACTGTAGGTGGTCTGCAAAGATGGACATTGTTAAGTTCGTGAAGGCCCCGTTGTCAGTGTCATGTTCCTAAATTGTGAGCAGCTCAGCTATTTGTATATCTAGCCGCGCGACTCAGACTGAGAAAACAAACGGGTCATTGTGGAATGTTTATCGGCTGGAAAACACGCTGAGTGGTGAACTCTCAGAGTGGTGAAGTAGAATGATTGGTCCACAGTAAAGGAAGCGCCAATGATGAGCTACAATGCAAATGAGAAGTCAACGTAGGGGTGCAGTGGATGGGTGCAACTGTTTTTGTTTGCTGGCTGGTCGCCTGACATTTCATGTGATCGTCAGATTTCCAACTGAGTATATTGTGTTTGCGGACAGGCGATGTTGGAGCAGACCACGAAACAAAGCGTGCCCGAGCAACTGTATGTTCTGAATGAAGAAGATTGCTTTAAACTGAACGACGGTCTTTAACGAAGTGTTGCTGCCGATAGACAACGACGCTAGGGTCAATTTGCTCCTATGATCAAGTTGCACCGGATGGTATCCAGAGTCCACGAGATGAGCGCAGTTGGAATAGTTACTCTCAATACAAGTCCGGACACTATAGTAAGATGTACAAGTCGTTTTCGTACCACCGGTGAGAACAGCAATGTGCGAGTACTTGATTTGTTTCAGCAGATAAAGAGGAAGTCACAGAAGACACTGTTGACAGCATCTGAACTATTGTATGTTGATTCGTAGCAGATATGACAAATAACATATTTATGGTCTTTGTCGACAGATTTACTACTACGTTTGACAGCACATGGGTGACCGTTCACCAGCATCCGGTCGAGCATGCTTTTCTTTACCTTAGAACTCAGTGCAGTTCCCATTCCAGGTTAACTGCGGGATTCAACTTCATCGACACTGGCGACCCTTAAAAAGAACCCCTGACCCACAGCATTGTCTAGGAGCAAGTTCATGTGAAGAATCATAAGAGTGCTTTTCGGAGACAGCACACATCCAGTTCCAGATTCAAGAGAGTGTTCACCGGATCAGCTAGTTGACCTGTTTGTCGAAGATTGTGAACGGTAAACGCGCCAGCGTTCACCGGTTGTCTTGTCCCGTGACAACGTGACTGAACGTTGACGCGGTGTGACAGCTTGCGCACCTCGATGACCTACTGGGCTAAACTGGACGGTGTGGCCGTCACACCGACAGTCATTCATACCAATCTCTTGATCCTCCAAATTAGGGTTGGGAAAAGGTTGCCATCTTTTTCCGTAAAAAGTACCATTTCTGGTACACCGCCGTCCACCCGTTGCCTTGCGGTACAGGCTATCGAGCCAAAGACTGGTTGAGAACCCTGATCGTTCTCCTGTCTAGGTCTGTGCGTCCTGGCAATATTTCAGCCCACATAAAACCATGAATCCTCACATCGACAACTCCATACCGCATCGGCCGTCGCAGTGTAAGCCGGGTCTTCCTATCTGCTGCATACAGCAGAGTGGATAGACGAAAACACGCTACTGTTGATACTGTCGTCATATCAGATTTAGCTCTCTGGCCTCTCCCGACCCCCATTTTTGTTTATTACTCTGCAGGTCCTACAATAGATACAGCTAATCATAGTAACATTGTGCCGGTAAGTCCCATCTCTTACACTTCAGCCTCAGACCTCCCTCGTCCTTTGCTTAGACACAGAATACGAATTAATATGCTTTCAGAAGCAAAACCTTCGGAAATTTTCTCATTGTGTCTGGTTACGCTCCAGCTAACTGTAATGACGCCGGCGTCAATGATCCCGTCTACTTGGATCTGGCCGCCCACCTTCGGTCGGCGCGTGGTTTTGATATAGTCATTCTGGGCGGAGATATGAACGCCCAAGTCAGCCACCTTGGTGAAGTCGAGTCTGGTTTAGGTTGCAGATCTAGAATAGCATCATACCGCACTCATGCTTGGTATGTGTTGCTCAGATGAGAACAGTTAGCAGTGGCTTGTCCCATCTCGATAACACTCCGCTTCCCCCGTGTCTCATGATCCTCTTTCAATTGCTTTCATAGTTCCAAGCAAACGGAACTATGCCCACTGCTAAGTAGACTATTTTATCGAACGTTCGAGTAGCCACGTGAACCCGGCTGCATTTTATATCTTACTTGTTCCCGCTCTGCGTTGAAACTAGCACTTACCGACGAAGTGGCTGCCTGCGGAATTGCAGAGGGGGCTCGGTGCATACCAGTGCATGGTCGGAATCCACGTAGGTGTTTCGGCTTGACTTATATTCTTGGAAACAGCCACGCCAGTGGTAATCGACGGTTGTGGTCAGTCTCTGTTCGCGATTGACTTATTCAAAGAGGTCATCATATGGCGTATTTACGTGTAGGACGCAAAAAGTTAGTACTCATCAGAAACAGACCGTTGTCAGCACACATTCACCGCTCTGTTAAACGAATATCAAGAATGTTGATCACCTAAGTTGCGGTGGTCAGCACCTATCCTGCATATTTGGGTGTCCAAATCTCCAGTTAGTCTATTGTCCGCATGCTGTCTGTTGTGCAAAGGGTTAACGAGCTGGAGAAAAGGAATTATCCTTGACTTCATCTGGACTACAGTCTGTGGGTGCATATGCCGCAACAACAAATAATGCGTTTGTATTGGGCGCCTGTCGATATTCTGACCGTACCTGCGGCTCTAACGGTTCAGGGACGACAGTTAGTGTTAAATCTTCTGAATACAGACGGCTGCCTCTAGTAGTAAAGTCCCTTCCTTTTCCTGTTAGGCTAGGGATTACTCTTCTCCATGGTTGTATGGCAGTTAAGTGAGTACCACTGATACGGTGTTGTCTCTGATTATGGTAACAGTCTGATAACGCCTTCTATGTGTGTACAGCTAGAGCGATCCCAACACCACCTTGACCATTGGCTCGAGCCGCATATTGTACTGGCATCCCGATGCAGTTGCGAAAGTAAAAATTTTAGTAGTGTGCTAGAATCTTGAAGTAGTGTTTCAGCAAGACACCTAATGCTCCCAATGTACGTGCAAGTGCTATCCATTGGTCTGTCTTCATGAAGTTCCGAACGTTGGGTATGGCAAGCCCAAATATTTTCTGGGTGCCCTGCACCCAAGCACTACACACGCAGACGGGGTAGTGGTAGCCTGTGCTCCGACCCATCTGACAACTGGGTGCATGCAGGCTAGCTTCGTTTACTGTACGCGTTTTGTCCGCACGTCTTCCGGTCCATACTTCCAACCAGTCGCTGTGTCTGTCAGCGTATGTGCGATCTCTGTCGCTGTTGAGCGATCTGCTTGGGATTAAGAGAAACCCCCTTGAGACATCTGGAACTGACGTTGTGCTTCGTAGTGGTTATCGCGATAGTTTGAGATATCACCGTATCCTATTCAGGTGGGCATGCCGTAAGCATATTACAACTTGAAGGGATCGCCATGTCACAGGTTTTTTTGGTAGCTTTTTGCGCCTCTTGAGTGCCATTTCGGTGAGTGGATGGAGCATTTTTCCACACTGTGCTTCACCAGTCAACGGAGTTTTCCGTAGTTGCCGGCGCCCGGAAACGAAAGCGTACCTTAACGAAAGTGCGTCATTTGGATACTTACGTACTCTTGCTGACAATGGTGTGATTCTCTGGCATTATAGCTAACACAATATATTAACAGAGCGCGGATAGCTTTTTTCCACAAGAAACCCGTTTTCTCACCACTGTTCTACTCCGGCTGTTTTGTGTATAGTGGCGAAAGTGTATTTTGTCAATTATTCCAACTTCCACTTCGAACGATACGAATTTGAACTTTCTCACTGGTTTTCTCCTGTACGCGGACATCTGATAGGTAGGTTGCTCATATCAAGTAGGGGCGGGTACCATAATTTTACCCAAACATTAATTCACTTGGTTGACCGCCAGTTGTAGTTCAGCTACTCAGTACCATCACTGCTGGTCCACTCAAGTTAGGAGTCAGCGGAACGATCATTCACGTTATATTCCAACAAAAAGTAACGGGTGAAAACCAGCATAGCATTTGTAAGATATCCGCACCAAATTTAGTACGAATGAAGTTGAGCAGTTTGGGCGTCGTGTTTAACATGTTATTGATAAACAGATTGGTAATAACACAACGTTACTAGCAAGTTGTAATACGTTTCAACCACCTCGGGTGGCTTTCCTCAGGAGTGTTGTAATCGAAATCACATTGACAGAGGAACTTGCTAGTAACGTTGTGTTATTCCCAATCTGTTTATCAACAGCATAACATTCATTCAAAGAGTTTCTAACCAGTTGTGGTATGATCATCTGTTATCGTATACTGTTAAACCTGTTGTCTCGAACTTAGTTCAATAAAATTCACAACTGGTACCATGCTACCGAGGAATTAGGTTCGTTTGCATTATTGTAAGACATGCTTGTACAACAGCGCTGATGGAAGATACGCACGTTACACTCATTTGGTTGCCAAATAAATGTTGGGTTGAATACGCGCTACCTATAGGAGTCCATTACGGAAACCCGGCGAAATCTGCCGTTTGGTCACAATTCTGCGGTCTCACAATTGCCTACTCATCGGGTTTTCACGATCTGACATTTTCGTTTGATCCTCTGGGATATATGTTAACCATGTTAGCATATGCGCCTTATTTTCTGATTTTGCGGAATCTTGTTTATCTTTTAGTTTTCTGGCTGGGAAAAACAACTAATTTCAGTGCTTTACGGAGTAATTCAAGATCTCGGATAAATCAGAATGCTGGTTTTCACTGGAAACAAAATTATAAGGTAGCACGTCGCATTCATACAGTTGGATCAAAAGTTTTACCATGCGAATCCCAGATTAATCGTTGTGCATTGCTGCAGTGTCCTTATCATAGTTATACTTAAGAGAGAAACAGTTTGATCTATTTGCCTATCCGACTTTACGGAATCACTTTTAACTACATCGTTCTCTTCTGGAATGGGACTACGTTTTCATTAGGTATTCGTGCTTACTGTTCAGGAGATGCATTGCCCCGATCCAGCATAAAATTGACGAAAAGATGCTTGCGAAATTCTAAATGCAAGTATACAGTTGGGTTTGGAAAATAATACCAAATATAGTTGAAGTACTCGGCTTTTATTTCAGCGTTGAAGGTATCATAGATATAAAAAAAGAGTTGCCTTGCCCTCAAGCAGCCCGTTGATACAGATGAAGAGAGCACCTACCAGCCTATTCACAGTCCACATCAGCTCTCTAACATATATATACTCACACGGACGCATCACATAGCAGGCAGACCACCATTTTTCCGAGAGGTCTGTTCTGGTCGAAGTCGCTCATCTGGTTGCGACAACCCAATCCGTTCTTTATCAAAACTTTGCTGTTCGTGTTGTTGTCTACTTATAACCGTCCCTTTGGATCTGTGGTTAGATGTATTTTGTTACGAACACCCTTCACATATTCCCATTGGCGATCAAACTTCGTTTCATTCTTGAGCAATTTCCCTACAATAAATCTTCCCTTTTTGTTATACTGCTTCGACTCATGCTGGTTACCTGGTTTGACTGTCGAGTTCTGATAAATTGATCATTGCTCGCCAGATGTTCATTTTTTTGCTCTCGCAAATTTTCTTTGCTTCGATGTTCGTCTGCAGGTTGGGGAGCTGGTGCTCAAACGGCTCATCAATGAATTTCGTAAAGCGTTCCGTCGAAATCAAAAAGATCGTTGCCTCTCTACGGCTCGATTTTTGGCACACTTGGTCAACCAAAAGGTCGTTCACGAGTTAATTGTTCTCGAATTGTTGACATTGCTACTAGAACAGACGACCGATGATAGTGTGGAAGTTGCCGTTTCCGTTTTAAAGGAATGCGGAGCCACGCTCACACGTCTTGTGCCAAAAGGAGTTCACGGTGTCTTTGAACACTTGCGCCGCATCTTGAATGAAGGAAACTGTGACAAGCGGATTTCGTACATGTTGGAAGTCATGTTCCAGGTGGGTTTCTGTGTTAAACACGACTTTTTAAATTGCCTTATGACTTGCATTCGGCACTCAAAATACGATTTCTGAAGTGTTCTGATAAATAGCCCTGGAATGTGGACGTTTCATTCTGTTTAAAACACTTCCATAAATAACCACTGGCCGTCGCCCAGCGCAGCGTTGATGAAGAATAATCCGAAAAAAACAGGCGAACCTCAGGTAATTCAGCAAATCTTGATGTTACTATGATATTATATCAGATAATCTCTGACTAACGTACTGAGTAGTGACGAATTTCCAACTGTGCAGTTGAAATCCGTACATTTTACCTGGCTGAACAATCGGGATCTCTATGTTTCTTTACATGTCTGCTTGTTTATTCCTTGCTTAAACGCTGGTGGTTGGTGGGATGATGGAAGCTCAGCTAGTCTGCACGTTACCCAACCATCGTGGGCTGTGCACTACTATTGTTTACCCAACTGGTCGCATATCCACAGACCAAATGTAAGCTGGCGAGCAGCGAAATTGCTCACGCCGATCATCTCATATGATACAGGCCAATATACGGAACTAACGACACAGGGGCACAGCGAGTTTGTTGATATCTTGTCGATGAACACACCACCTTTCTGAGCCGACTAACCATATGGTTGATTTTTGTTAATGGCTGGTATGCACAGAGTGGCTCCCGAGTGATACCAAAATACGACACTCTGTGTAAGGAGACCATTGGTAATAGTCTCTCGCTGTTGTCGGTTTGGTGTGCTCGCACACTAAACATACCACCCTGTGCCCCTTCCGGATGAAGACGAGTAAGTCGAGCATTCAAATCGATCGCTCGTACGATGATGTTCTAGTGTTTACTCTGTTCCAGAAGGCAAATGGAGACGCCACACAAGGCGCTGTTGGCAGCACCTGATCTGCTATCTGTCGGAGCTTATACCGACAAAACGAGCGCACAACGCTCTTTTGATTTGCGTCGATAAACTTTAGCCAAGGTTACTGAACGTATTCGCAAGCATTGAATGGTAATTGTCACGATTGAAAAAACGTAACTCAGCTACTCGGAGATTGAAGAGATGTAAGGCTTCTGAGGAAGGCTTTGCCATAATTGAAGTGACAGCTAGAAGGAGAAAAGAAGGGATAAATAATACCGGTTACAGGTCGAAATAATACCTCAAAAACGACAGTACAACAATGCAGTTCACTACATTCTCTCCCACAGTCATAGTTCGCTGGTCAAGAATGGCACAGTTTGGGAAAAGAACGTGACCATTTCTCTGCCTTTCGGAACATGAGGTCTCGTTCTGTTTTGTAGTTCCACTATGGATGGCTTGTCTCGTTCATCTGCGCTAGCATCAGAAACGTGGGTGGCTGCGAATGATGAAGGTGCATGATTAAGAATCTCAGTTTTAATTCCTTGGGGTGCGTCAACGTTTTCACCGATGCCGTAATCGGTCACTGGCACGGCAAAGTTTGATAAGTGTGAAGTCTCTTTTGTATTCTTCTGATTTGGACATTGCAGCTCATTTTCAGCCATTCGGGCCGTCCGCTTCACCAGGCAGTCGAACATGAGCGTATTTTGTAGGTGCACTAGTTTACTTTAACTTCGTCCACCAAGTGGTCGTGTTTCAATAATCTGACGTTTCGCCGCAACAGCACCGACCGGGAGTGAAGAAGCCACGTGGGCAGTGATACACCTGGGGTAAATTTACGTTTGTAAGGAAACCGTTCATAAGGTGTAGAGTTGTTTGTGGCGCATAAAAAGACACCAAGGAAGACTCCCTACCAATAGATGGAAGGCAAGTCCTGATTTTGTTGCAAACGTAATTGCTTTCTATAAGCCACTTTCAACCTGTCCATTGGCTTGAGGGCTGTAGGCGCTAGTTCTGCTGGTGGCTATCCCTTTATTGTGTAGGAACGGACTCAACTACGCAGACACAAAAGAGGTACCTCTGTCTGAATATACATAGGATGGCTTACCGGACAATAAGAACAACTGATGATAGCATTTACTTACCGTACAGAGTGTCATGCCGGGAAAGTCAAAGGCAAACGGGCTTCCGGAATCCTCATAATTATAAACAGCAACACATCGGTGGTTCACACTAATGCTTAACTGCCACACAACCATGAAGAAAAAGCAAACCTTATATAGGAAGAGAGAAGGAAAAAAGATGGGGACGGAAGGGTACCTAACTACTGAAAATAAGTACGTCTGTATTCAAACATTCAACATTAAGGTGCCTTTACCTTGTAAGGCATCATCGGCAAGACAGATTCCTTACGACTTTGACTGCCCCGCATCATCAAATGCACTCACTTCACAGACAACTCGACCAAACAACTACAACATATACGCCGCTGAGGTCGATTAGCCGTCATCTCACCTAGCGTCTCTAGCCACCGACTCTGTGAATTGCGAGGGCCCCAACCTGGGAGACGAACTCGATCTACAGTGGCCAATCCCTTGGTGAACGACTTCATTTCCTTACGCCACGTCATCAGCTGTCCACCTCGCACCTTACACCAGTCGGTCGCAGTGTCAGCGGACAGTGCTCGGTGTGGAAGACGACTAGCTGGCATCCTTGATACATGACCTAACCATCTAAGCTTGTGCAAACGTAGAGACTGGACAAAAGAACTCGTTTGGCAATCAGTGCCAAACACCCGCCTCCTAGCCCCCTCGTTACTTACACGCTGGTGCCACCCGATACAAGCGACTGAACGCAGACATCAGTGATCAGATACTTGAAGACAGCTTACGTCTACCACCCTGAGCGGCCAGTTTTCGCTACCGTAAAGTAATACGGCCCTCACCGTTGTCTCATATACGCGACCTTTAAGCTTCAGGTGAATAACTCTCTGTCGCCAGATATGCCTCAGGTTAGCGAATACCGTTCTAGCCTTAGAGATACACGCTTCTATCTCATTCCCCATACCTCCGCCGCCGATGCAGCTTCCCAGGTATACAAACCGGTCAACAACCTCCATCACTACATTATCTAACATCAAATCTACGTGATCACAGCAATCCTGCAAAAGTACTTTGCATTTTGAGGCTGCAAAGCGCATTCCGAAGTATTTAGGAGAACGCGAAGTAGCGTCTAGCATTGCCTGTGCTGCTTGAAAGCTGAGCTATTTGAACTGAAGGCACAAATCGTCGTATGAATTGACGTGCTCTCACAGTCGTACGCGTGTAACTGTCGTGAAAATAAATAGGTCATGTGAAATATGTAGAACGGTTCCAACATTTATCTGGCCTGAAGAAAATGTTTTAATTTTCCCCCATTTTTGCTGTTGTTGGTATATGTTCTCTCTTTAAGGTATATTTCGGAGTGGAATTACTCTCTAGGTACTAATAACATGGGCTATCAAGTGTCAGCTTCACTCACTCAGTATCTGGCGGCACATAATCGCTTTCTCGAGCTACACATCCAAATCGAGTTATTTGACTTTATCTTGTGGATATCACAAACCTGTAGCCTAGTGACAATAATTCAAGCACTTTCTTCAGACGCCTTGAGAAAGGGTTACATGCACATCGTTTGGATTGGCTGGAATTTCAGATACTTGCTTCGTTTAGATTAATCCTTTGTATTAGTGGAGCCTGCTTCTTTTGTTGCTGTTTCTCTGCAATAATTTGACGTACTTTTCTACGACGTCACGTTCCTCCGGCTTCGACTGATCTAGACAGTGTACACATTTTGTCAGGTCCACCTCCAACTTTTCAAGTGGATTTCGAGTGGTGTAGCCTGCGTTAACTGTACACCACCGTAGTGATTTCGCAATAACATTGGTGCAGCTTCGACCCAAAATTGTCCAAAAACGCCCCCAATATTCTCAGCTTTCCGCACTGAACTGCATTGTAGCCCTTGCTTCTGCCAATTGTATGATGTATTTAACAAGCTTGATCCTTAACACCATTCAGCCGGTTGTAAATACCCTGAGTAAAAAAATAGCATGCCAGAGAAGCCCATTTCCCTTTACTCATTAGTCGAAATGCGTTCGTAAGTATGTCTATATTAAGCAGTTTGGCCATTTGTTTTGTTCGTTTTGCCCTAAGCACATTGTTTGATATGTCGTTAATCATGCTTACTGCATTGCTAATCATCACGAACGTTTGATGCCAATGCTTGGTGCGATCTGAAACTAAGGAGAGTGGACAGCCACAGAACATAGGACGTTGTCGTCATCATTATTACCGTAAACAGCAACACAACAGTGACCCACACTGAGATTTAACAACTATACAATCATGGAGACAGGAAATAGACTCCAGCTAATAACAAAAAACACCTGTCTAGACTCAACCATTCAACAACATGTAGCCCACATCCTGCAAAGAAACAGTTAAAATTGGGGTGGAACTAAGGCGTCATCAAAAGGACAGTTTCCTTACGGCTTTCACTGCCCTACCTCATTAACTGCGCTCGTGTAACAAAACTCAGAAAAACGAGCAGTGTTAGACGCTATCTCATGCTCTGCAAAATATTTGGGATGCACTTCGCAATCTCAAAGTTTAAAGCGCTTCCGGTATTACGTAAAGGTAATATGGAAGTTGTTGACCGGTTTGTGTACGTAGGAAGTTACATCAGCAAAGAGAAATACAGGAAGCCCAGTGGGATCTCGTACCTCCAAGGTCATAGCGGTCATCTCTAACCTGTGACATCTTCAGCGACTGGTAAGCATCTCTCCGAAGCATATATGACTGTGCTACCTCATGGTTGGGAAACCTGGCCACGCAGAATGGGAGACGTTAGCCTTCTTCACATCTTTGACCGTCGATACTTGTGTCCGATTGCTCTTGTCCGGTAGCACAAACAAACAAACAAACAACACTTAGGCCAGGAGGCGGATATTTAGCCATGAATGTCCTGCGGGTTCAATCGCACTCTCCTTAATTGTGTACTGACTTAAGTAGCTAAACGAAATGCTAGTCGTCTGACACATCGGACACTGCTCACGCTGCGGTCAGCTAGCGCAAGACGTGAACAGATGAAGTCAGTTACTGTCGCGTACTGAGCTATCAAACCCATGGAACATGGTCACACAAACTACTAAGTAAATACCGAAAATGTGCAGTTCTTCCCCCACCTACTTGTTTCACTTTGGGCTGCTGATTTCTCATTTGTGCGTTAACTGGTTTCATAGAACCTGTAACTGCAAAGTGGGCATTTTAATATTTCGGTCATGTAATCGCTATACTTTTGAAAAACAATTAACAGTTTCTATTCTTTCCTTTGTCCACATATGGCGGATTTGTCGACCTTCTCATTCCTTTGTTTCATTTGAACACTTTTTACAATTTAGCAGAATGATGCTAACCTTACTTTTTATCCCATTTTAGGTGCGCCGTGACGGCTGGAAGGACCACCCTAGCGTGCTTCCGGATCTAGATCTTATTCAAGAGGACGACCAAATTACGCACACCACCTCATTGCTGGATCAAGTGGACCCTGAGGACCATCTTAACATTTTTCGTTTTGATCCTAACTACTTGGAAAATGAAGAAAAGTATGCCAAAATAAAGGCTTCGTTTTTTGAGTCCGACAACGAGTCCCAAGCTGGATCCAGTGACGAAGATGCCAGTGACTCGGATTCTTCTGACGGTGATGAAAACAAAGAACGTGCACAGGGAGCTGCAGTGCCTGCGACCGGTGAGGAACAACAAACAATTATCGATCAGACAGAAACCAATTTAGTGCAGTTACGTCGAACTATTTATCTCATGCTGCAGAGCAGTTTGAGTGCAGATGAAGCTGGGCATAGATTGTTGCAACTGAAAATCAAGGTTGGTGAAGAATATGAGGTGGCGTCTATGGTTCTAGACTGCTGCGCACAGACGCGTAGCTATGAAAGCAGGTATGGACGATTGGCTCAGCGCCTTTGTCGGGTAATTCTGACATCTGGCAACCAGTCTTTTCCTGCGGGGGGGCCCAAACAGGTTACTGAAGAATTGGGACCTGGGAGTCGCTACAAAACTGGCTCGAACATTAAAAGCAAAGTCAAAGAAGCGGAAAATGCGGCTTTCATTGAAACAGATGGTGGCCCGCCTAGAAGCTACGTCGCTGAATTTGAACGCATTTTCGCAGAGCAGTATGCTATCATTCATCGTCTGGAAACTGCTAAATTACGTAATGTTGCTTTATTCTTCGCTCATCTTCTTTACACGGATTCTATATCATGGGGTGTGTTTGAGTGTGTTAAACTCAATGAACGTGACACCACTTCTTCGGGTCGCATATTTCTTAAGCATTTGTTTTTAGAGCTTTGTTCTTTTATGGGGTTGGCCAAACTACAATCTCGGTTACGAGACGAAACTCTTCAGTCATTTTTTGTTGGCCTTCTTCCACGGGATAATCCCAAAGACACTCGCTTTGCGATCAATTTTCTTACAACCATTGGTCTCGGTGGTCTTACACTTGACTTGAGGGAGTATTTGCAGGCTTCGCGTGAGACGGCCTTAGCCAAACGAGAAGCTGCAGCCAAGTCAGAGTCCTCATCTGATGAAGAACCATCGTCAACTGCGTCTTCTTCAAACACTAGGTTTGTTGATAGTTCTGACATTTCGAAGAAAAGAAAACGTGGCGTAAAAGAGAGACGGACGAGCAAAAAAAATATTCTCAAGAGTGAAAAGCGTTCAAAGACTGCAGAAAGCTCAACACATGACAGACATTCAGAACACGACATGCACTCTGAATCGAAAACTTCAAAACAAGTCGTCACGTCCTCAAACAACCGTCGGTACGTACTTCCCAGTTCTTGTTCTGCTAAAGTGTGATTGAAATTAATTAAAAGGTTGCCACAGCTCTGTTTATTTACAGTGACTTCAAGTGACCGCACCACATGACAGAATTGCGATAAGGAGGTACTCAGTAAACAAAAAATCTTGAAGACCCATCTCAAGTTTAAGCACAGTGAACAGAACTTGCTGTTTAACGCGATACAATTGGCTGATACCGATGTGGCCTACCACATTGGAGGTCTTCAGAAAAGTTTATCAACACAAAAAATTACTCCATGCCACCTAAAAGAATTTAGTTCTAGGTGTCCAAACGATTTTCGTTATCATACTGAGCTACACAAATCGACCGTCAAGAATATTCCCTAAGCATTGAAAGGTGCAATCAACGAAAGGTGACGCGGATTGCGTCTTCTTTGCAGACAGTTAATTCGGTCGCAGTGTTATCAACAAATGTGTCGCTCCACATTCTTTTTGTAATATTGGATCGCGTTTCTAAGCATGACGGTTAACCATTATGTGAGACACGCCGCCCCAAGGTCAGTCAGGCATAGCCACCGCCACAGTGGACCGTATAAGTTATGGTTGTAGTAGGCACATAGAGTGGTGAAATGAGACTACATGTGTTCCATAGTTTTTAATGAAACAATAAAATATAAGATCGTCAGCTATACAGCGTTCATAAATCACAGGAAGGCAATAGGTATCACTGCCTCATGATGTACATAAGGGCGGATGAACAGGAATAAATTAACCGACTGACATCGTATACAAGTAAACCACGTCATAATATGTCCCTGAGAAACTAACACATTGTGGCTATATTGTTCTACTTTCGATGACGTGGTCAATTCATCAGAGACCTTTTTACCATGCTGATGTACTGGAGAGTGTAACAGCGTTACTCAAGAAAAATTTCTACATTTTGGTTAGAAGCGAAATGTGGAGACCGATCACCTGCATTCTGAAACAATGTTTCCAGACAATATGGTAAATTAATGTTTCTCGGTCAGAAATCGCCGAAAATACACCGCCGGTTCGGTGATTTATATCCTTTATCAGATAGGCGAACTCTGTGTATCTCAACCGTACATCCCACTACATAAACGACGCTTTGAGTTAGAACGCATTAACCCATCTGTAATTGACTTATGTCCTGCTTCCCAGATTCGGTGCAGTTCACAGCACTGCGCAGATAATCAAGGACGTCTGAAAGAACCAAGTGGAAAGTCAGTCTGCCTCAGTTGTATAATTTGGGGTAAAAGTTTGGATTCAGATCACGCCACATTATGCTGGCATTGCTTTGCAATTTGATCTGAGGTCTTTCGCCCGTGATTGTGAGCCGGTTAACTAGCATAACCTCGACGAGTACGTGGTACGCCTACCAGGCCACACCGATTAATGAATTGATCATAGTAAGTCAGGAGATAGAAGCCTAATAAACACCATAAAGAAGTGTAAACGGCTGTGAAAGCCTGTTGTAAAGAAGTATCTTCTGAGGGAATTGCACGTTTGAGGCAGCAATCATGTCAGACAATCATGGTAGACACTGCAACCAAATAGGAGCGAGAAGTAATTCATCTATCTCAACCGGGTCTACGTGCGAGTTTAAAATTGTACATTGAAATTGGGATTGTGAAACAAGAATACGAATGTACTGTGAGGAATTGTAAGGTAACGCCGTTTAGGACCACATGGAACACAGTTTTCTTGAAGTTTTATACAACCTTAACTGTTGTCAATCCTACCAATGCAGTCCGTAACAACGCTGGATCACACTTTCCTTTTTCTTGCCTTGCACACCTTACTTGTTCCACTTTGCAGTGGCAGGTAAATGGGTACGCGAGCATACTTAGGGCAATCGGTCTCTCAGGAAGTCAGGTGTGAACACGCCAGTAGAAAACGTGATTTCTGGGAATGTTTTTCGAAATAAATTGCACAGGCGATAATCGAGCGACTTCGACTGAATAACCTTTATAAAAATACTGGCTAGAAGCTGCTTAACTGGCGCTGTTTATGGTGTTTCCAGCGTTACCGGTAAAGTCCCTACCCATTGTCTTTGAAAATCACAAGTGGTATTGGTACTGCACGAATATCTAGTCACTTACATCCATCCAAGTGTGATTTATTAGGATTTACTTGATGCTTATTACTTTTCCAGCATGTTAAAAGTGCCCGGCGGGCAGCGTTTACCCATTTGGGAGAGCAAGTTGTTAAATACTCAGATAGATGGTTGATGTTGGAAATATAGGACTTGCGTCATCTTGTCTGTTTTCATGGTGGATATGATTAGTGCAATGGCCTGCCAGTTGCACATACCATTTCCGGATTTGTACATTTCGGCTCCGTCAGAAAATTAGGTAATCATCGAAGCGTAAAATGATTTTTCAGATTGAACATCACACGTTTGTTCGCAACCTTCGCATTCAGGTCGGCTTTCCAGCCAGCTTTTTCGAAGAGAATAGTTAGACTTCAGCTTCGCTTTTGTTAGGGCTCGTCAGCAGTGTATATCTTTGCCAGGTATAATAATTCGGCTGTGTCTAATTTGAGGTCAATTGCGCAGTGGTCAACACGGTTGCCTCATGATTGGAATGGCCGGAGTTCAAATCCCGGCCGTGGCAAGGATGTGCACTACTGACGAGCTGTGATGAGAGTGAAACTCAAGTCTAGTGCTTCTTTTCGAAAGAGGCTGGCTGGAAAGTCTACCTGAATGTGAAGGCTGCGATCAAATGTGAGTGATGGTCAACTTGCAAATAATTTAAGTTCATTTGCGCAGTGGTCAGCACACTTGCCTCGTGAAAGCGTCGCTGGAGCTCTGTTCCCGGCTGTGCGAATGACATGCATCACTGACGAGCTCAAACAACTCTTTTCTTTCTTTTTGAAAAAAGCTGACTGGAAAGTCTATCTGACTACAAAGGATTCAACCGAATATGCGTGTTGTTCAAGTTATTATTAACCATATAACCGAGTATTTATCAGTGGTGTAAAATAATAGACCGATTCGTCGTCTAAAAGACCAGCCAACACATACGATAGCTGCACTCTTGTACTAGCACATACCAGAATGCTAAGATGTCTGGGTAGTTTCAGTCTTGGAAACTGAAGTCAGCCATTTCACTTAAGAGTTTTACGGTACTCAAGATATGTTCATTAATGTGGTTTTGAGGAAGAAGTAGGACGCCGTATGTTCACCACGCATGCAAGCACATTGTATTTTGGGTGATATGACATTGGTAGGTTCATCGAACGACGCGACGGGAAATGTTCGCTGCTGAAGGCAACTTCTCCAATCCTTTTAGATACCACTGACTATCGCCAGAACATTTTTCATCGGGTTGGCTGGTTTGTTTAACTCTCACATCGCTGTCGATCTTCTGAAATCCTACGGTCATAATCTCGATTCGAGCTGTCCCGGAACGAAAGGGTGGTAATCGCAGTAAAGGCGTGTACTTTCCGTCAACCAGTTCAAACCAAGCAGGCCGCATCGGGGGGTGGGAATCACTATGTAACCAACATCGCACGGAGACCTACTCACTGGTTTGAGAAAGTTGGGTAAGCGACTGCTAACCGCACGCCATCAGGGCACGGTTGCGCTTGCCAGTATTTGTGTCTATAGTGTATATGTTTCATCGCTATCAGCTCCATCCCCTCACCGTTCTAGTAGTAGTATCTGTCGTTATGTAGTCACCAAGTGACTGTTGCTTAACCGTCACACAACCACGAAGTGAAGGAAAAAAACAAGCCCCATATAGGAAGAGAGAGGAAAAAATGGGGAGGGAGGGGACTTAACCATTAAGAAAAATAGCTACGTCTGTGTACAGACACTCGACATCAAGGTACTTACACCTTGTAGACGAATAGCCGAGCTACCATTACACCACTAATGTGTGTTATAGGGATTTCTCAGATTAATGTCAACTGACAGACATGCATGAACTGGACAGTTCCAGTCTAGCCGGCCACTTGAAATGTGGACGCAGTCAGATATCAGTTTGTGGAATGATGGTACCACTCCTTTATCTCTCAATGATTTTCAATACAGCACTACAACGTTTTCTAACAAGCCAGCCGAGTCTGTCTGCAACAGCTTTTATACCACGTGATGATTACTGAGACCGGACCAGCAAGTTAATATGAAACTTTCAACTACACAGAGTAAACTCTACTTTGTGACACTCGCGTCTCTTTCGTGAGAGAGACATGTTGAATGGTGTGGTTTGTATTTATCTCAGCCGCCGCCTTTTTAGTACTTCGTGGTGCCATTTCAGTTTTGCCTAGGCTGTAGTTACTATCTGGTGTTAGTGTGCACTTTTGATAGAATTCTGTCGGCCTTTTAAAGAAAACATACATGTTACACCTTTTGAATGCTGGTGTGTCTACGATGCCAGTTGAACCAGACGTCCTGGTGCACTCATGACGCTTTCGGAAACCCTGTCACCGCTAGTTTAATTCCTTCTCAAGAAGTAGTGTGCGGTATTTTATCGCTGTTGAAACGACGTCAGTCATCCTTCGAGTCGTCAGTAGCTGTTTGGTCCACGTATGTGCAGCACTTCCATCCAGTTGGTTGTCCTTCGTGTTAACGTGTCTTGATTAGTTTTTATATCTAATCGTTACATATTGTATATCCTCTTGTGATACACTTGGTCGTCTTCAGTCTTACCGGGTGACTCAAAGTTCAATCGCGCATATTCAAACATTATGACAGTCGGGTTGAGCAAGCTTACGTATAGTTCCTAGCAGCATTATTGGCATGTTTGACGCAACCCAGCTGATTGTTTCTCACATGAAACAATAAGATGTTACAACGCGCTTGGAGCTTGTATTATTGAACTAATATATTATTGGCGGTTAGCATCGCTTATCTGACTCGGACGTGACATGATAGGGGCTGCGCACGTAACACGGCGTATGTTTCAAACGTGCACTGGTTGAAATCCACTCACTTATCGTGAATGAAGCATTTTGTTATTTACTTCTCAGTACTGCTCGATTACGTGACCCTTGTTGAATGCAGATCATTCATCTGGTTACAGTTCCATTCCACAGCACACTTCCGTCGTGCTTAACATGATCGTCAGCAGCCAAAACTTGTCTGTCGGTTGGAACATTTCAAGTGGACTGATGATTCACGATTTTATCACATGATGATGAATTGTGGAGTGCCTCTGTCGAAACTGTGGGGTAAAGCAGAGCTCAGCGGCATCGTGGGCTTACCCATAAGGTTGTGGTGGCTTAAACGGTACACGGAATGTCATCTGGTCAACTGTAAAAACGAGTTCGTTTCCCTTAACTACACTGGCAACGATATGAACTACAAGGACTTTCTGCCAGTTCTCTTGGCGTCACTGTTGTTCGTCCAGAATGACTTTTCATTTCAAAATAATGCTATGACCGGTGGATAAACTTCTTTATTGGAATTTAAGTTGTTTCACAGCGAAACCACTGTTCCTCTCAGAACGAATTCACACTAATTACGTCGTTCATCCTTTGGACCAGTTGTGTACGTTACTCGGGATGAAGTATCTGATCAAACGAAACGGTGGCAGAAAAGGCGGATTCGTGCGGAAATTGTTCTTCTGCATTAACCAGCTAGGCGACTGATGCTTGCCATCGTGCATACAAGTTCAGTCACTTAAGAGCTCGAGCTGTACTTTTTTTCATATCAGGCACGAATAAACTAGATTCTCCTAACGGACGCTGACCCTTTTTATCCTCAATGCTAGTGACTAAATTACTTTTTTCTTCATGGTTGTATAGCAGTGATGTGTCGGTGAGAACCACTAGTGTGTTGCAATCTATGATGATTATATCGTGTGTATTCATGTATTCACAACGGCCATGAGCTTCATCAAAAGGTACTGTAGCTCGGACAGCCGCTCACCGTACTACTGACACGGAATAACCGAGAAGAAAAGTTTTCCAACGAGAATAAAAATTGACAAAACGAGGCTTGGCGGAATAACTCAAAATGATACGGATACACGTATGCCATTGACTGCAACATTAGCGTTTAAGATATCGTTTCTATTCGAGTGATCACGAGGATCCTAACTGGGCAGACGACTCTTACCCACCTTATTCAGCTGACCATTCAGGATCTCCATGCCTCTCGGTCACGTTGTTGCTTGACCACCGCATGATTTTACTCAACTGTTGGTGGTCTCGGTATACAGTGCCTGTTACAATAAGCGCTCAGCTCGCATATTGTGCAGTGTGCGTCCTGACGTTCCGAAACACGCGCCTGTGACTGGCCGCATTACACCCGCGATCATCCGACTTGATGTGGACTGATTGGTTGGTCATATACAAGTCACTTGATATCTTCGTTGTGAACAAGATGTATTTCCGAACCTCTGGGAGAACAACGCGCACAAACACTGTATACCTCTGCTTTCAACGACAATTGGGCGCCTGTTTCCACACCACAGGTGTCGCGGGTTGGCAAAGGCACTTGTGCCTTTGCTGTCCTCAATGACTTCCCATCAGCCGTCTTCCAAGCTGATGAGATAGTGCCCCCCAATGATGTGAAACTGTCTGTAACGAGATTGAACTGAGCGAACTCATCAATATGAGATCATAGGAGCGATTTTTTTCATCAGCGAACAGAACTGTTTTCGATAAGTTCACATCTTAGACCGGTACAATTATGTCAAATGAATTAGCAATAAGTGAAGTTAATCAAGAATAGAAGAAGAGCAGGGCGAATTTGTTGTGGTTGTGTTCACAAACGAGGCGAGTTTAACAAAATCGGTGTTAGTTGGGGTGGGGTGGATGAACGGGATCAAACTGGCACGTGCGTTGGGTATACGTGCTTGACCACGGTAATCCTAAGGTGTGAACGAGCTATTTTTGTATACACAAATCCGGCTGACATAACCAGATTGTGACCGCCCCAGGTGAGCAGGATGCGCCACCTGGTCTTTGGTGACGCGTTGGTCGATGGCCGATGCGAAACGTCTTCTGTGTCGGTGTCAGTCACAGTCAACCAGTCGAGCCATGATGCATGGGCTCCAAAGTTGCTCCAAAGTGAAGCCACGCTGTACAGTGTTCACGAGCTCTCCGAAAATGCCTAGTGATGTGACCAATATATGCTGAACCACAGGAGCAATCAACTGAATAGATCAAAAAGGAGCAGCGTTGTTGGACATATTATCTTTCAGATCACGTGGCGCTGTCTGTTTTTTTTTGTGGAATGTTACAAGATTTTTTGCATAGTAGGTACTACCGATCGTGTCGATCAGTTAGCTTTTTAGCAGCTCGACTGCTGCATCCCTTTAAACGGCAAAGTTATATGAGCCTACTCATCAACCGTATTTGTTGAGGCTTGCATTGGTCTCCCGCAAGTTTCTGGTAATAAGATTCTCAGGATAGGCATTAATAGAGAAGATATCATATAACGTGTTAGGCTTCAGTTCTGCCGCATCTTCTGTGCCAATTCTTTTTGTTTTTTAAGTCAAGCAACGTACAAAGCTAGTCAACACATGGCTGTAAAAGTGTAGGTATTGTCCGCCCCAAGTTTTATTCCTATGTACACTTCGTTTTAACGACCGATCTGATCTGTGGGTTAGCACCGCTTCAAAAAATCGCATTTTATCATCAGTTTCCCGTTTCAAAGTGAACACGTTGTTCATATGCGTCTTCTTCCGTTCTTTCCGCTGCGCAAAAGATTTCGTCCACATATAGCAGATAATGACTGGTCCTAACAGGTTCATCCAGTTCATCATTCTCGATCGTGCTCCTGAAGATGTCAGTCAACACCGGGTCTAATGATGAGCCCTTAGCAACACCATCAGTGTGGCGACAAAACCCACCATTAAATTGAAACTGAATGTTGCTAGTACAGAGTTATACACTGGCTCTCAGCTAAACGGACCTTAATCCGATGACTTTCGGTCTAATCACAGTAACTGTATTGTTTCGATCAAAGAAACATGGGTAATTAAGCGCCAGATATTTAAAGATACATAGTCAGCAAATTCTAATTCAGATCTTAAACCGTATTTCGTAATTTTTGTCGTAACCAGCTTCAGAATCTCCACAAGCCATTGCGCAGCAGCATGATAAGCCGAAGTACACATGTCAAGTCTCCGTCTAAATGGTACTTCGTCTTTGTGTCTTCGACAATCCTCACGGCCTCGAGGTGCGGGTTCCTGTGGGACGATTGCGCTCGAATATATGTGCATTAAACCTGTTTCAACCGGCGTAGACTCTTCGAAAACCCTTTCCCGATTTTCTCTTTCTGGAATTTAGTTTCACCAGACAAAACGCTCATGTTTCCAATGTGCTAGTTCTTATTCGGCAGAATAATCCCGGTCTCTTTATCCGTTCTTGATAGCATAATCGAGTAATCATTTTTCAGTGCAGCGTGTTCCTCTAAATCGCACGCTGTAAACAATCTATAAGCTGAGGTTCCACTGTTGTATAACAGGCAGTTTCGTTGTGAGTAGTATACTACTCACAAGTAGTGTATCACCCACATGGGGACATTCAGGAGCAAAAGGACAAGCCCCGAACACGACGGACAAGAAGAGACTATCGAAACAGTGTGTACATGATGTGTGAGAACTTTCACCAAGGCGAATGACCACGTACTGTCACCCAATGTATGTGAGTGCATGTCCGTCGTGCAAATGAGTGTACACGTTTGTGGTTTAGTTTTTGACATGACCTATACGGAAGTTTGCGCAATAAACCAACTTGTTGGCCAAGCGTCTTTTGCGGACACAACAACTGGTGCCGTGACGAACGCGAGGATGAAGATTCCCTGGCCACAGCCGTTCGAAGATGGAGACGTCCGGACGTTCCTGGAGGACTTGGAGGACGTGGCCGAAGTGGTCGGAGTCAAGACCGACCGTGGGAAGCTGGCTGCCCTGCGGACGCTGGTGAAGGGCAGGGCGAAGGCGGTGCTGGACGCAGCGCGAAGAGGCCCTGCGAAGATGGAGTGGGCCGCTGCGAAGGAGACGCTGGTGGCTGCGTTTGACAGCCCGGCCGACCGCCAGGAGGCCATGCGGCGGTTCAAGGCGGCCAGGCTTGGACAAGGAGCGGACCCGTCCGTGTTTGCCACCACTCTGCAAGGTTTGCTGGACAGGGCTCTGCCAGGATTGGATCAAGAATCACGACGGCAGTTGTTAACGGAGCAGTTTATTGAAGGTCTCCCGATGGAGGTTCGCGACCAAGTCCGTATTGCCCATGTCGCCCGGCCGATGGACCTTGACGATCTGGCGAAGGTGACACGGGAGTTGGCAGTAATGTCCGTGGCCTCAGTGGATTCAAACAGCAATACGGACAAGAAGACATTGGAGGTAATGCAGAAGGCAATGGAGCAACTCGCAGCGGATGTAGCTGCCCTGAAAACAGCAGCACGGAAGAACGATCAACCAGGAGGCTGCTTCATCTGTGGAAAAAAAGGACATTGGAAGAAGGATTGCCCAATCCGGCGGTCTCAGAGGTCTAAAAATAAAGTGTTTCGTGATTGTTCTTTTTGTTGGGCGGGTCGACTAGTAATGGGAGCGATTGAGAAGGGGGCCGTACATACAAGGGTTGAAGTTGATGGAGAGGTAGAACAGTGTTTAGTCGATACAGGGGCAGCTATTTCGTTGATTGCTCGTGCCGAAAAGCAAAACCTAGAACCGACATCCATGATGATCAAGACGGTTGGAGGTCATAGTCTACTGGTTGACGGTGTGAAAGAATGTGGGGTACGTATCGGCGGCCATATCGTAAAGCACCGTTTCATTGTGTCCCCAGAAACCAGGCAAACGATACTCGGAGCCGATTTCCTCGCTGCAACAGATGCCGTGATTGACTTGAAGCTCAAGAAGTTGTCAACCAAGTATGGCTCCCTGACGCTCATAGGACAGCGAAAGGATAGCGTCAACCAAGTACGCAAGGTTAAAACCCCCAGTTGCACAGCCCCCCTGCTCCAGTCCACGGTCGAGAAATACGCGGAAGTATTTACGACTGACGATGATCCGTACGGATTTTGCAACTGGATTGCCCATGAAATACCAACAACCGGAACATTTCGACCTCACGGGCCCCGCAGGATACCGGTTCATCTTGAGGAGGAATTGAGGAGACAAATACAGAACATGCTGAGCGAGGATGTTATCGAAGAAGCCAACAGTCCGTACAACTCGCCTGTTCTCCTGGTGAAGAAGTCCAACGGGAAGTACCGCTTTTGTGTGGATTTTAGACGGCTGAATGAGGTAACACAGAATACAGTCGTACCAATACCGTCCGTCGCTGATATTTTTGACAAGCTACAGCAGGCGAAATTGTTCACAGTTTTGGACTTACGCTCCGGATACTGGCAAGTACCAATTAAACCCACAGATCGTGAGAAGACCGCATTCACGGTAGGCGAAAAACAGTATCAGTTCAAGCGCATGCCGTTTGGCCTATCCGGGGCACCTTTCACATTTCGGCGCCTGATGGTTCAGCTGGTAAAACGACTGGATAATGTGGCGGTATACGGAGATGATATCGTAATATACAGCAACACGGAATCGGAACATGCTGCCCATATAGATGCTGTCTTGAATCGCATTAAGAACTCAGGACTGCGGATCAATGCTGATAAGTCACAGCTCGGACGATCATCGGTGGTGTTACTGGGACACAAGGTGGGTCAAGGCGAAATCAAGCCTCTCCCGGAGAAAATACTGACAATTAGAGAAGCCATGGCTCCGAATTCCAAACGAACCCTGAGACAATTTTTGGGTCAAGCGGGGTACTACAGTCGGTTCGTGAAAAATTTTCACTCCATTGCATTGCCATTGTACGAACTCCTTCGAAAAGACAAGAAATTTGAATGGACCGACGATGCCCAGAGGGCGTTCAAGCGAGTGCAACAAGCGATGAACGAGCAACAACTGACGTTGAAACTACCGAACACAAAAGAAACGTTCATCGTAGCAACAGATGCCAGTGACCGTGGCATTGGGGCAGTACTCAAGCAAAAGGAAGGAGTAATCGAGTATGCCAGCAGAGTCCTGACTCCAACGGAGCAGAAATATTCGACTATTGAAAAGGAATGTTTGGCAATCGTCTGGGCACTGGACAAGTGGAGGCCATACCTGTTGGGTCAACAGTTCCACGTGGAGACGGATCACAAACCCCTGGAATGGATCATGACTGCGAGGGACCCGAGAGGCAAATTAGCCCGATGGGCATTACGTTTACAGGAATATGACTTCACGATCAACCATGTGCCTGGTTTGAGCAATTGCGTCGCGGATTTTCTTTCTCGACCACAAGTAGACGACGAACTCCCCAAAGTGACCGTTGGAGTCAACGGCTTAATAATGGAGCAGGACCCACAAACGCTAGTACGCCTACAACGTCAAGATAAGGTCCTCCGGAAAGTGATTGAAGCTCTGGCAAGAGGCGTGAGAATCCCCACAAATACTAAGGATGAGGAGCTGAAAATAATCGCATCCCAATGGAAAAGAGTTGGCTTAAACAGTGCAGGCGTATTGACATGGCAGCGTGGCGTTGGGCACCCGTGCGTGGTAGTCATCCCGAGACAACTGAGGAGGAAAGTGGTGGCAGACTGCCATGAAATGGCACACACCGGATGCACTAGGACGTACGATCTGTTGCAACAAAGAGCATATTGGCCGAAAATGAAAGAGGATGTGACAACTTACGTGCTTGCATGCCAACAGTGTCAGTTACTGAAAAGCGACAATCGGGGAGCCCAACAGCCCTTACAACCAATACCAGTCTCCGAAATCGGTGAACTCTGGTCTATGGATCTTATGGGCCCATTTCCACTGAGCGCCCGCGGTAACCAGTACGTTCTGGTCATGACGGAACACTTTACCCGTTGGATCGAAGCGACTGGCGTTCCGGATCAGAAAGCATCTACGGTGGGAGATATGGTGATGAAGCACATTGTAGCAAACCACGGTGTACCAAAGGCGATCTTGACGGATCAGGGACCATGCTTCGAAAGCGATGAGTTTCGAACACGCATGCAACAACTGGGAATCAAGCGCATCCGAACGACGCCGTATCACCCACAAACGAATGGCCTAACTGAGCGTAACAACCGAACGGTCAAAGAATGGTTATCAGCCAAAGGAGGAGACTGGGAGTCTGCGTTGCCACTAGTGTTATTGGCCTACCGGGCGTCTGTGCAGGCGAGCACGAAGAAATCTCCATTTCAATTGATGTACGGTAGAACCCCTCGACTTCCGGTGGATCAGGACATTGGGGTATGGCCAGAGTGCATTGATTCCACTAAAGAATTGGTAACCGAAAGAGAAAGAGCCCAACGAAATCTGAAAGCATCGCAAGCACGCACAAAGGAGAAATCCGCAAGGCAACGGTTCGGCAAGACTAGAATGTTCAACCTAGGAGAACGGGTGAAATATCGAGACCATCGGAACACCGGTGCCAGCGGGCCAGGATCAAGAAAACTTTTGCCTAAATGGAAAGGTCCGTATTTGGTAATATCCAGACGAGGCCCAGTATACACGATCAAGAAGGACGGCGAGACGAAACGAGTGCACGCCAGTGAGTTAGCAACGTGGCACGAGATGCCGGCGCGACGAACCAGAAGATCAATAATCCGGGAGGAAACACCGCGTCGATCGGAGAGGATTCGTCGACAAATGCGAAGGAACCAAGGAACCTCAGAAGGGGGAGGAGTGTTGTATAACAGGCAGTTTCGTTGTGAGTAGTATACTACTCACAAGTAGTGTATTACCCACAGGGGACATTCAGGAGCAAAAGGACAAGCCCCGAACACGACGGACAAGAAGAGACTATCGAAACAGTGTGTACATGATGTGTGAGAACTTTCACCAGGGCGAATGACCACGTACTGTCACCCAATGTATGTGAGTGCATGTCCGTCGTGCAAATGAGTGTACACGTTTGTGGTTTAGTTTTTGACATGACCTATACGGAAGTTTGCGCAATAGACGAACTTGTTGGTCAAGCGTCTTTCGCGGACACAACACTACGACCTAAGTAATTGTACCAAGTATTAGTGAGAGTGGGTTTGAAACGCTTTGAATTAGGTTTCCGAAGGTGGACATAACTCCGGTAACTGATTATTAAAGTTTCCACATTGCATCTCCAGGTCAGGCTGTCTATATCACCGGGGTAGCAGAATTTTAGACTAAGTGACAAAATGCCACGGCGTTTTACTCAACATCATTGATATCTCACCAGCAGGGTTACAGGTTGACGAGATAGTGCTACCCAAGTATTTGAAAGTGCTTGCAGTCCCAGGTGGATTGTTTGCAGTAACGAAGTTAGGAGTGTGAATGCCACAGGCTTGATGCAGCACTTCGCATTTCGAAGATCCGAAGCGCATTCCTTACAAACCAGCCTGGTCGCTCACTTTGTTCAGTGTAGTCTGCATGTGTTCGAAAAAATGGGTTTAGCAGAACGTCATCCGTATACTCCAGATAGGTCAACCGAGCGCCAGAAAGAAGCCCAACACCAAGCTCACTGGACTCTTCAAGCACACTCTCCAGAATATCATCCATGACAAATTGAACAAGGGGAATCGGAAACTCTTGACGAATATCACTAGGACTGATGAACGCCCGAGACAGTTGTCCATNCTGCATGTGTTCGAAAAAATGGGTTTAGCAGAACGTCATCCGTATACTCCAGATAGGTCAACCGAGCGCCAGAAAGAAGCCCAACACCAAGCTCACTGGACTCTTCAAGCACACTCTCCAGAATATCATCCATGACAAATTGAACAAGGGGAATCGGAAACTCTTGACGAATATCACTAGGACTGATGAACGCCCGAGACAGTTGTCCATTAACTCTCATCCCGCTTGCAGAGTGATTAAACAGCGGTCTCAACAGATTTACGTATTTCCCCGGTACTCCCTTGTGAAGAAGACAGTCCCAGAGAACGTTGTGTGCAACTGAATCAAAAGCAAACTTTAGGTTTAAAAAGACCACGAAAGTCGGCTGCCTGTGGGAGTGCCGAAGTTCCAAGATCCGTCGCAGAGTGAGAACGTGATCAACACACCCTCGACCGGATCGGAATCGTGCCTGTTGTTCACGTATCTGACTTTCCCACCATCCTTGAAAAGAGAAAGAGATGGAAGAGGTCTGGACCAAGGGGTTTGTTACGCTCCAGGGCCACTTCTGTTTCCGACGGAGAGCTGTCTGGAACGCAATAACTGATCATTCGGGTCCCGTCGTCCACATGGTCTGGTTGAAGCCAGTTGAGCAGCTCTTCACAGTGTTCAGCCCACCTGTCAAGTCGGCGCGATTGACTGGTGATGAGTGAACCATCTTTTTCACATATGGTCTCACTAGCACCGACTCGATGGCCAGTACAGCCACGCACCAAGGAAAAAAGCCTCCTACTATTCACAGATGAAAAGACCCTTTCCATCCTCTTCGACTGTTCGACCAAGTGGTGTTCACGGTATTTGCGCAAGCTTTTAGTGAGCTTGTGCTTGATATTTCGACAATCGTCAGCATATACAGAACCAGGTGGAATCGAGCTACGAGTGTTCATGAGGTTTGTCGACGTGGCGGAAATCCCGTTTTGTCGTAAGTGGCCAGGTTCTTCTGCACATACCTCTTCGCAGTATACTTTCATAGCTGCGGCGATTTGTTCCCAGTGTTCGTTAAGTTCTCTCATCTGAATTGACCTGAGCAGTTCGTTCACCATTGCGTGATGGTGGGCGTTCTTTACGCTCTCCTTGCTCGAATTTCAATTAAGTGCCTTGCTTTTGCTAGTGCGTGACCTCTATGAAAATCGTTCTGTTATTCAGTTATTTCTGTAGACGGGAATAGCGTAACTCTATATCTCGAGCATTCATGTAAAGCATTATGACATTAATTTAGAATTATACCCAAAAGAGGCGGCATTAGGAAACAAACTCATTTCGATTTTTGAATATAAGAAGGAAACGAGGACGAATCAATATTTTCTAATTTTCTTTGCATGCAGATTCAGATAGCGCTATTTACTTCTTATAGCAAACATGTTACTGACAATTTTGTAGGTACTGTATATTGTTCTGAAGTAGCCTCTGTTACGCAGTCACGTGCTGTAAACCGGGGGTTGGCTACATAGTCATTATTTTTGTCTTTCAGCGTACCCGTAAGTACTATGGCTTTGACTACCGTTGGTCGGAACCATTATCTGCTAAATAACAGTGATAGTAAAAAACAGTGAAGCTTCAATAGATAAAAAATGTCAACAATATTACAGATACAGGCTCGCCGTTGACTGGTACACTCCCTTGTGAGAATCTGTTTCCAAATAGTGTGGATAGTCGCGAACTTCCCAACCAGGTAGTCGGCGTCCACGGTCCTTGCTACTTACGAGGAATTTGACTGTACGCAGTAGGTCGTGTGGTCCAAATTCACCGGTTGCACATACTTCATCAGTAGCAATTGTCCCAAGTTTTATTCAGAACGTGCGAGTAGGGATTCATATGATTTACTCTGCAGAATCGTTTCAGTCGTTCTCATCGATCACAATATACAACACAACTGGTTCATTACTTTCCAGACCTCGTAGTGGGCATATTGTCGGACAAGTTGTACAGAAGTGGTCCTAAGAAAAATCCTAAGGTCTCATCATTCACAGTACACTTCACAGGAACCTGGGAACAAACAGCCTGATCCACAAGTTGTCGGCGTGACGATTCAGTGAATGTTGGCGTTCAGTCAATTGCTTCATGAGACGTTTATTACAGACTGGCAGATACAACATTGTAAGATGGTGGACAACACGCGTCATGTCACGGTGCGGCCAGTAGGACTTTGCACTGTGAATCTCACGAATTCGGTTGCTATTTCGCTTAATTGTTTACTATTGTTTGTTCATCTGGCTGGCTCTTTTATCCCGCAGTTTATCCTCATAGAAGTGAGTTCACAGGCTTGCAGCCGGAGGACCTTCCCGAATTAATCGAACTAGCCACTCCATCTTCTCAACGAAGACGTGTACGATGATTCGCCAACTGGAGCACGAAAAAGTTCACTCGAGCCTCATCTTTTTTACGACTGAACAGTTAGATTAAGTTCAGTAACAAATGTGACTGTCTACCAAGTACATCGTAGTTACCGTTTACTTTCAGATCACTAAAAATGCTTCGGACAGAGTCATTTTAAATATCCACCTCTGACAAACGCAGCTCATCAATTGCCTGGAAACCAACTTCCAATCGGAGTGTAGACATGTTTCCGTATTGTGTGCGGTGATTCAAAATTCCGACAGAAGTATCATAAGAATGTTCGCAATAATGAGCGTGGACAAACTCATCCTGTGGTTGACCCTTTTAGGTTAGCTGAATTTCTTGACTGGTTTGGAAAATCTCATTTTTTCCAGCAAATCGTTGAAAATATCAACACACAATCTGTTTGGTTGCATGCCTCGACCCCAGTCTGCAATCGGCACTAAATACAAAGTAACTGAATTCATGGAGTTCTTTAGCCCAGAAAAGCAAGTGATTATGCGTGGCCATATTACGGTTTATGAGGTGCCAGTTATTTGTAACAGGTAAAAAAGGCTAGAGTTGAGCTTTAACTGGGCAACTCACAAATTCTGTTCCACTCATATTCCTGTTTGACGATCACATTCTAGGTACAATAAGGAATATTTTCACTCGTTTTCAGCGTTCCGTCGCCAAGTTCATTAGTGAATTCCATTAGACGTTGAATGACCGTCAGTTTCTTTCGTTGCATGTTCATTTAATTAGATGGTCGTAGTTCATAGTCAGCCTACTGTACCATAGAAAACCTAGCGAATGTGACTGAAATACGTTTGCAGATGTACGCCAAGCGACCCACGCGTCCAGTTAATCATGATGAAGCACACGGGCTGCCGTCGTGCCCTTGTCTGGTTTATCATGTGGCTGCCTCCACACGTTGTACTTTACACTCAGTGATCCCCTGAGTTGACTCTGTCGCTGCAAAACTGGTTCCGACGCAAAGTGAATATGACGACTTGTCTGGTCGTCTTCAGCTAAATGGAAAGACTGTTTTTGAAACTGAATAGATGTCGGTTACACCAAGATTAATTCAGGTGTGCTGAGACAGTGATTTGGTATGCTTGGTTTTTATAGACCAACATTTTTGGAAAAGTAAAGAACTGCTCTCCGGGACAGGTAGCACGGGTGGAAGTTAATGCTGATTGGTGAACCAAAATGAAACATGTAACGGTTACACTTTCAATTTTGTACACTGACCGAAAAAATCACGAAAGTATGCATGTTGCATATATTTTGAACCTCAATTAACGGGTATGGTCAGGCTGTCCACCGAGTAAAGAACACAGCATGGTGTTTCTCATTCCGTAGCACAACGATAAAGACATACTCAATGATGTGACGCCTTTGTCAGCCTCAGAATGAAGAGTTTATTGTCATCTTTTTAGTAGACAAAATTTTCCGCTTTAGGTAAACTTGTTTTTATTGAATGGACGAGTATGCAGTTAAAACATCTGCTTATAAGTGTGGTTAAGTAGTGGCAGAACAAATAGACTCTCATCTCAGGTAAATGGTCGTGAACTCAGTGTGAGTTTAACTTCAGTCTGGTAGAACGAAATGCAGGGGCAGCGTTCGATAGCACTAACGGACTTTGGATGCAGTTGGCTTCCTACCGCTTCGGTTTGCGGAAATAAGAGGGAAAACGTCCAGTTGAAGGTTAACTACCAGGAATCTGGTGAGTGTATGTGCTTGTCATGCATAAGCATGCGCGCACAACCTTTCTTCCGTTCGGCTAGACTTGGTAACTGAACGCTAGTGGTAACAATATCCCCGCATATTGTCACTCAAGCTAGTTCTCAACTACTTGATAAAATTAAGTAGTTTGTTTTCCAAACGTTTCAAATCAAAAACTTCTTACAAAGGGGTAGTCAGTCCTGGCCTGCGGATAATTGCTAAACCTAGCCTGAGCAAGTTCTGCCTTAAATTGTATGAAGGGTAGGATTTGTCTGGTCCACTAGGAATTAAAGTCCCGGTGCAAAATAATCGTTATTGTTGCCACGCCACTCGTTCATCGACTGGAAGCCTTACCAAGCTAATCGGTGGCGAGTTACGCGCACACATCTTCGGCAGTACAACTTGTCCAACGATATTCTTCTGAACATGGCAGCCACGCTAGCCAGGATTTTGAGTGGACACACAGTGTCCTGACATGGTGTCTTGGCCCGATTGATTGCGGTAAATTCCGCACGCCGTTTATGCTTTGTGGACGCGTAGTTATCCGCTTGACAGATCAATTGCCGGTCTGGCCCAACAGCGTGTTAGTGTATTGTTTTATTTGATGATGGCTGCTGGGCATTCGGTAAAGGTGTCATGACCAAGTGTTCGTTGCCTCCTATCAGGACGTTGCTTCTGTCATTCTGGAGCGCGTGGACTACTTGATCACTCACGTGAGCCACCTGACTGATTGTTAGCGTCTGCTTAGTCATTGCGCAAAAGACATGTGGATCAAGCTGTTTGTTCTCGGACTTATCTGGCCACCCTTCTTTCATAGATTGTGAGAAATTGACATTTCTCCCATCACTGATGATTACTTTTGTACCACTTGTTTATTCTGAAATCTGAAAATTACTGAAATAATAAAGTAGTGCCTGGTTTCCTGCTCAACAACCGGTTTTCACCATTGAAGATTTGATCTTTAGTTTTAGCGATCTAGTTAACCTTTCCTCATTTCTGGTATTTGGATCTATTTCTTCAATTCATTCTTCCTTTCCTGTTGGGCGAACGGCTGTGCATAGAGAAGTTTTGCAACCTAAACCATGCAAGCCAGGTGATTCGTGTGGAATGTCGTTATCCACCCATAACCTTTCTTTGATATGTGTACACCGCAAAGTTACCTACTGTCGGAGAATCGCTATCCCTGCACCAAAATCAACGTTGTACATATTCTACTTTCAAGCAATTGCATGTGAACTGGTGGCCTTGAATTTCTTGTACGTTTATTGTCGCAGAGCGGCGTGGGTCTAAATTAGTTTGCTGATTATCACTCCCCAATGCAGTAATCTCTCTTGTTTGGTTAGTTGTGTCATCTTTTGCTAGCGCCTAAAAGGTGACCCGTTTTTGTTCCCTAGATTACAGCTTCCAAGTGTACAGCTGAGAGTTGCCGTTTTTCTCGTAATACCTTTAGGTGTCTATGGTTTTGTTAAGCGAATGGTTTCCAATTTACACGTTTATCTAGCCAAAAGCCTTTCTCTCTTCGCAGTCACGTGCTCTTTAGGGCACAATTTTCCGGGTTTTTTCTTTCCATCTTGTGTCAAGTACGTGCTCGTTTTTGCAACATCGTCCTTGCTTGAGGTATGCTGGCGATGTCGTTTTCGAGGTTCGATACCCAGGTACACCTTCCTTTCTCACCCTGCAGAATGATCTTATCGAAATTCCGAACTGATCTGACGCACGCTTCGTATCGTTCAATGTGTTCAAATGTTTTGCTTTTCTTTTTCAAAGGAGCGTACTGTCAGAAGTTCTTAGATGACTCTCCCTAAGAACAAATTAAACAAATCTGCTAGGTATTTGTCCTTCAGGCTCAAACAAATTAATGTAACGACTATTCTCTATAAGCGTGCGCTTCTAAGCTTTGTAAACAATTCCATCGGTAACGAATTAGAAACCCATAGCTGAGAGAACAACAGGGAATGAGAACGGTATTTGATTTTAGTCTAATTTGGGAGCAACATTGTTAAGCGGTACACAATCAGGAGAAAAAAAATTAAAAAAGGCATAGATCTCATTGGTGCTTACTTGCTTGTCCGGAAAGGCAGCACCGGCTGTTTCAAGCAAACGATACTGCCAATATTACAAACAGCATTAGCCAGTCAAACACGAATATAATATTGTTCGGAAAAGCATATCATTCGTTTTGTGCAAAGTGGTGCACACATAGTTGAAATGGTCCCGAGTTTAGATCAAAACCTCTATTAACAAGCGGACAGACTAACGTGCATACAGAAAATTGTCGATTATTGTCGGGATCTTTTGAAAAATTACATTGCATTTTTCCAATTTTCCGGGTCCGCGAGACACTTGACTTGTAGTCGATGTATTTCCCTTATGTGTATATTGCTTATCAGCGTTTTGCATCATTTATGTCATTTGCTTCCCAAATTTAGTCCGATTCTATTCATATTTATTTCGGCCTTTACAAAATGCGCATTCACATCATCCACGAAGTCCAGCTACAAGTCTATGTATTCCTGTTCCTCCATGTTTTCCCTTTTTCAACACGCTTACTTATCACTCCCCAAGTTTTTGTGAGTGTTGATTGCAAAATTGAGCCAGTAGCTTAAAAGACTATTTTTCTATCTAAATCACAACTTTAAATACTGGATATTCACCTCCTGAAGTGCCTAAAGCCATTTATTGAATTGGCTCGAGAAAGACGCCCTTAATCGTTGTGTTCTCACTAGATTACGGTCACTCGTGTCTGTGGTATTATCGTTACTGATTAGCTTTTGACTTCTTTCTCGTTAAGCTTGTTATCTGAAGAAAAAGGGGTACGATTCCCTGACCCTGAAAGTCGTTCTCTTGGTTAATACCGTCTTCCGTAAGTGGAGTGTCTATGTTTATTCAGGACATATGTCGGTTCACACAGGTTTACTGCAGTCTGATGGGCCGGGCGATTCTTCTCTCAAGAACAAATGGTTGAAATTGAGATTGTCCCAGATGGAGAATATTAAAAAGATTAACACCAACTGGCCAGGAGGAGTGCAGTCCTACACTTGTTATGCTCCCTTGAGTACAGCATGGTGAGGATATTGTTGTTCGTTCTCAGCAATTGGTTTGCTCTCTCTTGCTCCTTGGGAGGAATCTCTGGTCTGTGTTTTAACTCAAACGTCATGTTGTGAACCGAAGCAACGAACTATGAGCTCTAAGTTAGCTTCCCGTACTACAGAACACCAGTATTACGTCGCTCGGTGTTACAATGGGTTCACCCACTAAAGATTCTTTTTTTACTGCGATTTGTTCGGAGGGAAACATTATAAAACTGAATTTTATCTTTCCTGTCTGTAATCTATTCATTGGAAAGCCTTTAATTTCCCCGAGCGCTGTTGAACATCAATCAAGTTCGTATTGTCCACGTGTGATCAGCACGTGTTAGCAACCAGCTTAGTAATCAGATCGTACGTTAGACGCTTAAGCAAACATGTATGTGCACTCTGAGGTGAACTGGTCAAGTTTACCCCTTCAGGTTAACCTCTTCGTGCTGACTTATCAAGCACAGTTGAAAACACTGCCCGACCTATGACCCTTTCCAGGGGAGTTTAACCAACTCGTGCCCCGCCCTAGCACTTGTGTAAATATTGTGAAGATCAACCTGAGTTGTGCGCTAGGTAATCCGGTCGGTCCACACGAGATTTCGCATCACTATAGCAACCAACAACTACTCGCGCCCGCGAATTCGGAAAGTTGACGGCAAATGATTGATTCCTGATGGACATTAATAACAAATGTTTCACTTCCATTTTTTCTACAAATTACACACTGCTCCAAGGTCATCTTTGTCCATCATCGTGTGGGTGCACTGGCTCCATTCGTTATGCACCCAGTAACACTCAGTAGTATGCGGAAATATTTGCCACATTATAACTCAGACTGCGCACTTTTGTGTCCAGCTTCGTAGAGTTACATTACCACAAAGTTATTTAACGTTCGTTGTTGTACTGGAGAATCAATAAAAAGGTTGTATAGATGACTGCAACAACCTCTGAGACCATCCCACAATCGTACATTTTTCCCGTCCCCCGTGCACTTACGCGCACAAGTGTTCGCTGAAAAGTGTCATTTCAGCTGAGGAACCTACGCACGCCGGGCTGTGGATGTTATTTTGACTGTGCGATAAGTCGGGGCGAATGAATAGTTTTCTTGGTTTCAAGCATGTGTACCCAGTGAAATTTATTTTTACTTTCATCATGTCATGTGGCGCAACGTCTAACAAGTTCGAAATTGACTGTTTCAAAGGTTAAGCCATTACACGAATCGTTTAACTTCCTTAATGAACAGTAATATAAAAAGATAGTGTTCGATTTTATCTGAATGAGGCAATCGTAGCACTCTGTGACTGGTGTTTGGTGCAAAGTATCACAGGTTGAATTGAAAGTAATGCTTCCGTTGGGGATCTCCAACCTACTGGAAAATATTTTTGATATGAAGCAGGGGGTTCATTATCGCAAGCTGATTGTCATTCAGAGTGGGTCACAGCCCTCGTTTTCACTTGTTCTTCCCGCCAACCCATTTTAGAAGATAGGAAGCATTTTCCAGTTTCCTTCTTGGTACTATACGTCCTTTGAATATCTTTATGAACTGCGGTCTCCGCGCTTATAGGGTCCATGCTTTAATCGCCGCTCCATTGTCGCACAGTGAGAGTGACCTAATTTGTAAGGATTCTCTCCTGAATTAACTTCTAGCCACTCTAGGGGAGGCCGTCTATCCACTTGGAACGGTCTCCTCTTCCCTTTTTAGGTAATATGGCTTTATCATTCCGTCCGAAGCCGGCACTGCAGCTTTGGTTATACTGTTTTTGCACGCATGTCAGAGCTGCTGAGTGAATTGCTGTCTGTTCTAACTTTACTCTGTGTGCTTTAAATTCCATTGCTCATACAGTAGCATTTATCCGAATAGGTAACCGTGTGGTAGCTTTTCCGCCTTGACGCTCCTACTGATGACACGTGGGAAACGAGTGATTGTACCAAAAAGTGTATCATAAATTGGTGCAGCTTTCTCAGGGCCTTGGATACCACTTGTTTCTTCCTCGATAGGCCTCTGAGCGAGCGTTTTGCAAGTCTGTCGTACTAGAGACCTCGAAGTATGAAAGTTTTTCTGTCGTCAATCCACAGAAGATGGTACGTATCAAACTAAGCATAACCATTAGTCAGCTCACCACCGTTCACGACGATCTTATTCTCACTGATCAGAACCTATAACCTCAAAGGAAATCTTCATTGATCCATATCTGGGTTTGTTTCCGTTACTCCCTTATGTGTGAATGGTGTACTGGTTCGGATGTGGCACGTAGGTGTCTGGGACTAACGTGCTCGAGTGTTGTGTGACTTTACATGGTCAGTAACCAATCCATTTGTTCCTGTTAAAAGGGGAATCCGCCCGTCAGCCTTAAAGCAGAAAATCTCATCGAAGCAAGACTCCTGCACTGAGGTTTGAAATTACAGCAAGTTACTAACGTGAATGCGGAACGTTCTTGTACTTAGCAAGAACGATATAGTCCTTAGTTGCCGAGTTGGTCCGCAGTGTGAATGCCAGTCATCTAAACGTGAGAAGGTCGCCTTTGTCGTTAGGTGATTTGGGAGCAGATCAAGTTGTTGGTATGTGTGACTTAAGGTCCATTAGCTACGGGCTTGGTACTGGCATTCAACTGACAAAAGAAAGAAAGCAGTGGTCACTGGTGGAAATAGAACTTAATGCAGAATTAGTGCGCCTTTTGAAAATGTTCCACCTTCATACTAGTCCGAGTGGGTGAAGTTGGTTACACATTCTGAGAGCGTGCATTGATTTCTGTTTTTCAACCCGGGACCAATACATGTGTAATACAGCGTGAGCTAACACACGCCATGTGACAACGGATCACTCAGGTCACTGATAGGTAGTCAGAATAGAGGTACGTCGTTCGGCTGCGCTTGAATCGTTAACATAGAATCAGCACTTCGATAAGCTTCATCATTTAGGCGGACAACTAACAGCTTCGTGCAGCAATGAACAATCGACCCTAACTAGCTCTTCAGTTGGCTTCTTTTGTAGGATATCTGAAATGAGAGTCTCGATTATATCAACTGAAATAGCGCGTGATATTCATGTGGGTGTAAGGTGCTCTCTTTACCGTTTAGTTATTGATCATAACCACGCATCCAAACACCACACAACACACTGAATTCTGATGTCACTATGGCAACTATTAGGCGTGTGCAAAGAACTCTACTGGTTTGAGGGCCGTTGGATGATTCCACTTTTTCCATTCAGTAGGCATCTGATGAGCGTGTCTGGACTGTAAGCAACCTGTAAAAGCATTTCGAAAAGTTTCATAATAACAGCGAATACTTTAACACATTGCCGTGAGCTTACTTTTGGTTTCACTTCACTGGCGTTGGTTCTGACTACCTCCGAAAGTAGGCATTCGGGTACCACCGTGTTGATTAGCCAGGTCACACATTGCAACAAATAGCCTTGTCGTGGTACTGCTTCGAAGTTTCAAGTTTACCCAGCGATTTTCAGTTGATAGAAGAATTAAACAGAGCTCCGACCGGCGCTTTGAAAATGCTGGGCGAACGGTTGATCATTCTTTTGGGTACGGATAGTTTTGGGGGTTGTTATAACTACTTAGATTATCGGGCACTTTATGTGAATTTGTACACGGGTGAAGCAACGTTACCACTGTCAGGGCCAAGCATATTGAGCTCGTGAGTTTTAGCCGATGATGAATAGTGATCAGTGGTTCGGCAAATCTGATCATTTGGAAGAGACCCAGTTGAGAGAAACCTGGACTCCGGCTGGATTCGAACCAGCGACAAACATTTCCAAACGCGGTAAATGCCCTACCAGTTGAGCTACGAAGCCACGCTGGTGGCCTAGGAATTTCCATTTGCACCTAGTTACCCAGCCAGTCAACTGTGTCATAGAATCCACCAAGTAATATTTATCAGTAAAACAATGTCGGTGCTCACCTGTGGCGTTGGTGGACGTTAAAGTGAACTGATCAAGAAATCCTGCTGGGACAGTCAATCAGCGAGATCATTTGTTGGACTCCATATGCCACAGTTAGGTGAGTGACCACGTCCAAATGTGGAACTTCTGAGCTTGCAGTGTGGCTTCGTAGCTCGGTTGGTAGAGCATTTGCCACTTCTGGACATGTTGTTTCTGTCACTGGTTCGAGTCCAGCCGAAGTCCAGATTTTTTGCAATCGGACCTCTTTTAGATAATGAAAAGCTTATAAACTTAACTGATCCCATTGTTTGCAGCTCCTGATCAGATTCGAGGCGCTTACTTTGGAACAGGAATTTTTTGACAAAAAAACACCCAGCCTGCAGTATGTTACGTCATTTGTTTGCCACTTTATCTCAGATATACTAACGAATTCTGGTTGGATTCTTGTATGCTTGCGGTTCGACTGCTTTTTGTGTTATACTGTTCTTTTGTGTATCGTTATTTACAGTATGTTTGGTTACAGCGAAATGTTACCTGGTACATTATGCAAATTTATGCTTATGACTTGCGTTCTTCATCGTTCGTAAGTTGTACTCACAGTATTTGGAGGGTTAAATCAGCTCATCGCCACCAACGAGATTAAGGAGACAGAGTACGGGTGATTAGGTTTTTGCCTTGGACGGTACATTATTGTTGCCCATGTGCCATGGTTTCATTGGGCTAAACTCTCATGCTTAGTAATCTTATCATTCAACGTTGTCAGTCCAAACATTATTGGTCGACATATTTTGGTGTTTGAGCAGTTTGGTGTCAGAGTCTGCATGCTCGCTGTGGGAGAGCTACATGTGTCTCAGTCCAAGACTGGATTTATCACTCAGTATCCGCTCTCGGCCTTCATGTTTTCATTTTGTATGGTTAGCCTGGTCGACACACAACTGTATTTCATAGGTAAGTTTATCCGGAGAGAGTCAAACCGTCAATAACTCGTTTCCCTTTCATTACTCCTATGGATGATGATATTGTAAATTCAAATTCTTTTTCTAAATCCTTTTGTCTTTTACGCTTACTTACATATATATGTATGTATGTGGTATGGAAGCTAGTGTGGCCCGGACCGTAAGGAGTCAGTGATATTCCTCACAGTGATGACGAGTTTCATCACTATCTACTGTATATATATATATATATATATATATATATATACATATACATATATATATATTAGATAGTAAGATGTGTATATTCCACTATCTAGTATGTGGTGTCAAGCAACACAGATTAACCATTAAAAATGCTCGTGTTGTTTAAGGACTGTGGACATCTCTGTCACTATTTTCAAGTGTCAACAGTAAATGGTCAAATAACTTGCTCAGCAAAACAGGTAGAGTTATCCGTACTTGCTGGTTACCGGGGGAGCTGCGCACCGCAGTCGGACTGCACATTGTCCGTGAGCCCACGTGCTTTTCTTGAGGTATTTGACATGTCATATCATAACAATATTGGATAGCCTGTACGGTTATTCTGCATGGGCAACCACACTTTAACAGTGCCATCGCTCGTTTTCCGCGACTGATGTGTGCTTTTCAATTGCCCAGTATCTGAGTAGGTGGATGGATCTAAATTACTCAAAGGCAGCGTATTTCTTCAAACACGAATTTCTTCTGGGCCATCACACAAATCGTTAAGTCCGAATTTAATTATCAGCATGAGAAAAACGGATTACGTGATTTTTGGTGGCTTCGTCCCTCAAACCTTGTTATCCTGTTTGGTTACTGGGACTACACTCATATTTATAATAATTAGATTCCGTCTACCGAGCTCTCCAGTTGAGTAGCGGTCCCCATCATTAGGGCGAATGCACGTTTTGCTCTGCCCCGCATCTAATCACCAGGGCTTTCGAACCGGTTCACGCCCTCACTTGATGTGGGGTGGAGTGATTACTGTTGGACACTCGCATGGGAGCTTTCCTGCTGCACACACGTTTCAGAAAATAGCGTGAAATGGTCATCTCGGGTTACGCGACGCTGAATTTTCACGTGGACACAGTGAGGACAGCGCTACCCCTCTCTTCAATACAATCAGGACTGGGCTCTTAGTCGAACATTATCAATTCAACGGCCTTGCGTGCGAGTGGTGATCACTGCGGCAGTTGAAACAAAGACCACAACAACACTTGAACTGCATGAAACTAGGAGCAAACGAATGGTTTCCCCACTAATATGGTTTTCGTTGCACTGGGGCTTGATTGAATCGGTTGTTCACCTCCCGTATATCTTGATTCAGCTTCTGATAGGCCTATTGAGCGAAACCACATCAACCTTGTCTTTACAACACCGGATTTATTACCGTTTCGATGTGGAAGGTATTCTTGCCTAAACCGTAAGGAGTCAGTGAAATTCCTCACAGTGAGAATACGAGCTTTATCACAGCTGAAATTTGATGCGACCAAAACATCGACGTAGCTTACATTGGGTAAAGGGGACTCAATGTAAATACACTAAATGCTTTCGGGTTCTTGCATTCAAATCACGACCATTAGCACAACCATAATGTTGGTAGCTATGGCGGGAATAACCTTACCTACCTTTTAAAATGCTGATAACTAGTCTACGCCTACCAGTTCGCGTTTTTTATACAAATACACATGCAGCTGTAACATGAACTGTTCGTATCGGTAAGCGTTTGTTACGGTGACTGGAAACCCAACTAGTTTCTACCCGACGTTCCCATGGATGAGCTAAGGGACGACTACTACCTCTATCCATAACCACAGACAAAGATCATAGAGCCTTTTCCCCGTTTTTTTGAGTAACCGGGAATAAATATTTCAGTTTGCCTGGGCTTGTAAACATTGTAGTCCACTACGTGACTCCAGAACTAGCTTGTTCGGATACTGTAGCTAATCTGATGTAGCCATTACTATATTCTACTATTAATTGTTTGTCCATAATAATTTTCGCCCCATCCGTCTGCCTAAACAATTGCCCATGGCTTTCGCTCTGTTTACAGTGGATTAGATGTTTAAGCCCAAATGCATTTTCATGTGACTGGAATATATGGAATGTTCCATCCTATATTTTACGTGTTCTCATGGGTTTACTAGAGGTCTTTATTCCATTGAAGTGTTTTTCGTGTTGTCAGCTAACAGGTTCCCAGTCGTAGTGACTTAAATCTCTGACACCATGGTCTTCTTAGTCTTTATTAGTTTCGGCATTGGTTGGTTATTCTTTCTATCTGTGGTTATGTACAAATAAGCTCGGAGAAGTGCAAAACGCTCATCATACACCTGTACAACTTGATTTTCGTGATTCATTCAGTGCAATAGGTATAACGAGCTGACGACGACCTTCATGAACGCGTTTATAATTGGTATTCTCGGTAAGACCGCACTCTAAACAAATGTTTTTTGACAATGAAAACATTGTCTTAAACTTCGTGGTAGCCACACACATTCCTGAGCTGTGGAGGACAGCACTTTTTTGAGGTAAGGTAGGGTAACCAAAGTGTGTGTGTGTGTGTGAGAGAGAGAGAGGGAGCGTACGTAGAGGTTGTTAATCAGTGAGAAAGACAACGACTAAAGAAAATTTCCGGTTTGACCAAGTACGTGTCGAGCATCCATGAGACCTTCGGACCCAAGAAAACAGGTATTTACAACTAACGGAATTTTTTACTCAGTATGAACGTTTAGTACCAGTAACTTACTGCAGGAGAGTCAGGACTTTTGAACCAAGTAAGCCAAGTAAATATGTTATAAAAATCTAAGTAGTCGTAGATAGTGCCACAAAATTACCTTCACAGTGAGATGCAACGTTTATGTTCTTCTGAGCGACCAAAACGTTGCGTATATCATTTATCTGAGCAGCGGGTAGTACGACTTTTGAATAGATTATTAGGCAAAGACAGACGTCTATACTGATAGCTTCTTCACACGTTCTTCGCGGACCGGCAAACTTAGCAGAAGGCATCCCTAGGGACTTCACGACTTAATCGAAACGGTATGCCAGAAGCAGTCAGCTCAACACAGCTTGACTTATTCGAGTCTGTGTTCTACTAGAATAATCCAACGATCAGTTGCAAACAGTGGGGATAATACGTTTTATGGCACGAGTCGATTATTTCTCGAAACAACTAACCCCATTTCGGCTTTTGCTGATGAGTCCGTAATGTTGTAGCGGCTCATTATTGGTACGTTCAACGAAAAATTTGCTGAACCATATTAGACATAGCGTGATGACTTAATTCTGTATGATGATTGGTACATAAAACGTTAGAAATATGTATTGACGGGATATGCTCATTACAGTATGAATCAAAACGTTAGTGTGACCAGTGTGAACGTTGTAGGATATTAAGTTTTCCCGCTTTTATGATAAACTCATCTGTCGTTTTGGAATCGTTTTGTTGGCATTCACCAAGCCGTAGAATTGGCTGCGCTCACTCGCACGTTGACATCACTACTGGCTTCATGGCACTGTACTTGCAATGAAAATAACGTTTGACGGGACTTGAGGCTGACTGGGCGACAGGTTTTGCTCATAGCAATATAGCGCTGATCAGCGTCGCCAAACGGGACAGGATTCATATCGCCTGTTTACATACAGGCGATCGAAATCTGACGTAATAAACCATAACATACTAAAGGCATGAGCCGACCTTTCCATCGAAACGCCGGGGTCTGTTCACCGTCAGTGCGCGTGCTCACACAATGGTTTATTGCAACTTCTGACGGATGTTGCAGACATGAATCACTACACTCCAAAATGTATTCATTAGAAGTCATCAAGGTTGTATATATGCTAAAAAGTATATCCTCGCTGTAGTCTGTATAGAGTAAATAAGTGAAGTTGATTAATCAAAAACCGGTCAGACTGGCCGTTGTCAGTATGCAGCCTAGCGCAATAAATGGATCAGTTGATCGACGTCGTGGGTCTCATACACGAACAGTCAGCATGCTTTCTATCAACTTACGCAAACAGACAACAAATATTCTTTTTTATCTCCAAAAGGTGGAACTAATTGGTAGCAGACGCACATTTTGTGAATAAAAGTGAGCATCTGATATACTGCCCTCCCCTCCAAGCTCTTCCATTGCACTCAGCATACCGCTTTTGTGGCACGTGATTGTGGATGTACCGTACCTTTTTGCTATAGTTGACACGCCCTCTAAAGCTGACTCGTGTCATAATGCCATAACACTCAATAGCCGTGCACCCGACTAGTTTTCGGGTGCATGGATTCGTAAAATGTGCCTGTCAAAGTGCAAGCCGAAAGTTACAGACGACCTTTGGAGTAAGCATGATAGCAAACGCGACGCACTTCAGAAATGTGCAAGTGCATCCCACATCCATTCCGAATCAATTCTATAACACTGGCTGGGTCAGTCGTACCATGTTGACTGTTGTGGTGACAAAGCCGTTACTATCAAACATGAGTACGCTGGAATGCAGAGAGCCGCACTAATTTCTTTTGTATTTGAGAGACCACTGGTATGCCTCGTATATCATTACGTGAGACGAAACGTTTGCCAAATCCTTACCCTTGCTTTATATTTCTAAGATTAATTTGTGCTATCTATGGGCTGTAAAAGGACATGATAGTAGTGTGCGATTGTGGGACCACGTTGACTTTCAAACACCTTCAGTACACGATGGATACAGCACCTATTTGAAAAGTATACGATAAGCCTGATAATACAACTGTACGGGAATGTTTGACTGTCTTTCTTTGACTGACTTGCCGACTCCCTACTTCCGGTTTCTGGGACTGATGGACTGTCTCATGGATTGACCATGAACCGGAGATTGTCAACGGTTTATAACCGTACCACCGCCTAATTCTTCTGTCAAACTTTTGGATTTGTTCACATAATGTCTGCAATGGCAAACACAACTTAGTCTGACAGTGATATCTGAATGGCATTTGTCGCACTCAACAGGTGATAAAACAAATGCCTGCGAGTCTTTGTTTATGGTGTTTACTTTAGACCGGTTATCTCCAGCAGCTGCTCGTTATTTACAGTGCAGGTAGCCTGATCTGGAGAGAACATTATCAGCAATCAATTGTAGGAGTAACTTGAAAAGGTTGAATGAGATAGTATCATTACCGCTCCACAATATCATTCAATGTTCGGGCGAACCGGGGTTCGACATAGTTGGACCACCACACAGCGATGGGTTGCCCCATGGCACTGTCTGAGAAATTCTCTAGAAAAAAATGACAGGCTTCAACTAGGCGGTAGACGAACTTGAGAATGTACTGTACTAATCTACTCGTAATCGTACTCTTTTTAAATAAAGATGGGACTCAATAACATGGGTTACCGTAGCAGTATTGAGGAGACGGAAATCATGGGAATGTTTTTTTCCATATCCAATAAGGTTCCAAAATTCGGCCGACTAATATGCACCAGCAGAGTAACACTAGTGGTCAGCTATTCACCAGTTAGGGCACAGACAGTCCTGTGTAATGTCTTGTCTAACCAATATGGTCGTCCTTGGGTGGTAACCTCTGTCTGCTTTCTGGACGAGAGCATTGGATCGTTGAGGAGATTCCATTCTCCTCTAACTTAATACTGCATTCAGCCGCCATTATTGTAGGTCTTTTTCTCTCCTCTAGTTGGCACACAACTGCCCAACAGGATATAATTTCTTCACCACCACTTTTTTTACGTGAGCGCCGGATTGTCTGCCAAGTCTAATGTTCAGCTTTATCCTCTCTTTTATATAACAATCCTTCTTAACTGATCTGATGGTGCACGTCCTCTACCAATAAACACACAAACGTGCGATCAATTTACTTACTGTTTCTGAAGGAATAAAATATCAAAGCTTTTTACTTGTCTGCAAATACATTCTAAGAAGCAGTTTCCCCCAGACCCCGGAACGTAAAATATTTGTACTGCACTAAGTCATGACTTCTTTATTCGAAGAATATTTCACTAAATTTGGAAAAGTATCATTTGTTGACACCTCTGAGGTTCTTCTTAAACCCGTATGCCACAGGTCGTCGCTTTGTGAGCGCACACGCTTCCACTGCTCATATTGTCACTCGGTAGTTTCCCCTGATCATTTTCCCAAAAGCTTCAGACTTTTTCTTCACCCGTAAGGCACTTAACTAGCTGTTCTGTTACCTTCCATTCTCTGCTCACTGAAATTAGTGTTCTTTAAAAGTTATATATTTGACCTGAAGTGTTATCTGTTTCCAACCATCCACATTCTTTCGATTATTCCATATCTACATCCATAGCTTCCGCTGCACAGCACCTTAATAGACAGAGCGAATATGTTTAAACTTTGTTAACCATATCTTGAACTAACTTTACTAGGATTAATAGGCTAGCCTAAAAATTATTACTAAACTTCAGTAGCGATTGAACTGTCAAAAGTTGTACTCCAGAATCTAAGACTTGCTCTAATATTTTGATAATATGAGTGACCCGAACTGCATGTAAAACTCTGGTCACGAGTTGGCGTTACTGATCTAATTTACGTATACACAGCTCGAGCTTCCTAGATCAAATTTTACCATTGAACGCTGTTGTTCCCTCCAATACTTTGAGCCTTTTGACGTTCTTTTATCCACGATTGTTAACATTTGTCTTTACTTAATAAACTATGAGACCTAATCGGACTGTGGCGTTCTATTATTGCTGTTCTGTCCATTTTAATGCGCTGGCGGTTTACCAGCTTTTCTGTGGCAGTTTCCACATCGACTTGCCCAATAGACCGTCAGACGCGCTTTCAACTACCCCCATCGAATCGTTCTTCCCTCACCACGGATGCACTCTGGTCGGTTCACTGCTCCGCTCGCCTCGCCACTGTGCCGAACAGACGTTTGAACTTTTGTCCCTTGTCTAAGTGTATTCAGGGTGGGGCCAGAAAACATTTTCGTTCTCCTAGCCACATGTCCCCCGCGTTTTCCTGTGCACGTGTGAGCGTCCACACGACGGCTGGTTCGTCCGTCGCCGCCCCCGATCGCTACCGGTAGTAGGTTAGCTATTGGCTAAATCATAATTCACTCGATCTCAGGACCAATCAACAGTCAGGGCAGATTAAATGCATTTTCCCGTCATTTGATGATAACCTTGAAGTGAAGCAGAAATTCACAACCCGTGGAGATGAACGTTAAGACGGTTCCTATGCGGTGTCTTTTTGGAAGGGTGCAAGAATCCGTCTATTTGTCTGACCAGGAGTTTAAAAAAGCGAGTATGGAGAGCGTGGAACGGATCCGTCGAATATACAACTTCGATGTCGTTACGAGGAGGCCTATCGGAACTCGGGAATCTGTCTGTGCTAAACAATGTCTGAAGACACGATCTTCGTCAGGATCTCTAGAATTGGCAAAAGGGCTAAAACCAGAATGGCACTGGGAAGAGTTAGATATCCGGAACGGCTATATTCCAAAGTTTTATATGAAACAAACGGAACCTGTAAGTACTGCACATGCTCAAACATCAGTATGTGGGAAATTTGCATCCCCAACTGCATTAACCACTAGACAAGGAAAAGCATTCTCTTCATCAAGTTCAGACTGCCGACCACCCCAAAGAGTGAAAACACAGCTTACTTCAAAACACGTGGTCGACACTCAGACTCTATTTAAAATGTGGCAACCAAGAATCCAGAGACATTCACTTCCTACTCATTTTTTAAGGAGCGACAAAGTTGAATGTGATTTGACGTCTAATGCACCTCATCATGAGGTCAGCGATAACAAGGCTGTTACGAATAACCGTCTCATCAAGAATCTAGATGATCCTTGTTCTACTAGGTCGCGTAGCGTTTACTCCGAGCGAGAGCATAAGAATAGATGTGAACAGGATAAAAACCAGCAGACGCGGTCGGTCAGTTTAATAAGAGTGCCAAGATCCAACTTCACGAGTGTCAAGAAAGTAAATACTGAGGAGGTACTTCCTGAGCTAACCAACAAAAATACCGATACAGGCAATCATCATAGAAAGAATACGCTCGATTCACATTTGGTAAGTGAAATAAAAAGTTAGTCTGATTATGTCCTAATTAGTTCCTTTTCTATACTGTATTACGCCTTAGATGTGTGCTGTTTAGCTGCATCCCTCAAAAGATTAGATTGTGACCAATCAGCAGTACAGCAAAGTAACTGTGTAGTGTGCTCCATCTTTATTTTCAAACCGGGTTGCATTGTCACATGTAAATGGCAATCAATATTGCAACAAACTTTGGGAGATATTTACATGATTGATTGATCGTTTTTGTTATTTATAGCATACAGCGTTTGACCTATGATATATATATAACTTTTATGTGCAACTTTATACATATTGAGCATCATTCATATCCCGGAGCAAACTTCATAGACTAAGACGAACTGTTCAGCCATCTCCTTACTATGAAAAGCATTTAACTCCGGTTCCACTCTAATTTGGTTGACGCAACATGTACGATAGTAACAGTATTATATGTCCTTCAACTCCAGCTGAAGTGCTTGCCGGACGAGCCTGTTGACCACTGTACCACTGGTCTCACGTTAGAGATGGTCGAGTTTTCATTTCAACTTTTAACCGTGTTTATTAGGGAGAGATAAGTAATTGGTATGATCTAAGGCAAACAACCACGCACTTTCATAACATCCCTTGAGACCATCTATTTAACTCAATAACTTCCTAGATTACATGATCATCTTTTAACATTATAATGAATAGTCTTGTCCACGATATTCAATGGAAAAACAGATCATACTCAGGAGAGAGAATATTTGAAACGTTGTAAGTTAAACGGCAGACATTCAACTGAGCAAATGCTTTATACGCTCGTCCTTAAAGGTATTCCAGCCCATCCGCCAAGAGAGAATCTCGGCGGCCGCGGAAGTGAAAGCCGGCTGAGGTGAGCGGCATAAACAAACATTCCGAAAAGCTCAAATGTGATCAGCACATATACTACGTAAGTTACGTGACTGGGCATGTTAACTTTCGTAAAACTGTTTTGGTTTTATATGTTAATACAGTCATTCCGCCCGAGTAATCACCTACTGTCTGCATACACACTGAGGCAACCTTGAGATAGTATAAAAGTACAGTTTGGTGGACCAGCAGTTCATTGTTATCCGTAGGAGTTGTTTCAGCAGTGGAACAGGTGTGATACGAGTTCTCCGGGAGTAGTGTCCATTGCCACAGATTTTATAAGCCGAAAATTCGAAAGTAGTTGAAAGTTTCAACAGAGCTCCACTAAAGGAAACCGTGTTCACGGAGTGCGCACGTGAGTTATACTTACAGCATTGAATTCTGGGTCTGAGTTTGTCTATCGGTGGGTAGTAGAAAAGGAACTAGATGAAGTCCGTCAGACTGAACACTCAAGCAGTCCTTGCACGCTCAAGTTGGTTGGTTGGCGGCATCCGATTCGGATTAGCCTGTCACAGTGACCAAAGCCAAAGGACGCCTGCGCTCATATATCACTGCAACTGGCTTGCGCTGCACCAATTGCAGTTCCACCAACACACCACATATCCAGTGTAAACCCGAAGGAATAAGACCGGGAGGTGTGCCAGTGGGGCCTTTCTGTCCAGCCGGCCAATGCTGGTTAGCCACTTGATTGGCTAATAAGGAAAGGAAACTCTTATCTCTCGGAAACTAAACAGAGAGGCTGCAATGACGAGATCTACACTGAGAAGAAAGATTTTTGAAGTGTAATACAAGAAGCGTTGCAGTATAGGGGTGCAGGTTAGTGCATCCCAGAGAAGATAAGGATGAAAAGCAAAGTTCTCATTGGACTATGAAAAGCCAGGCAGACAATCCATCATACAATGCACCAGCAAAGCCGGAGAAGAGAATGGGTAGAAGACCACAGACACTCAGGTTTCTGAAAAGAAGAGCGGATTAATTGTCAATGACCACGATGTTGGCCGATGCAGTCATTAACAGAAGTAGAATAGGTATACCGATTTGACCTACCTGAGCCTAGCGTACTCGCCGCCTCTTCGCCGACGGGGTACTATGAGTACGTTGGTGACCTACCAGCCCCAAACGGCCAGCGCATTCGCGGCCGCACACATCACAACGCCATATAGTCACGTCACCGCGACCTATGGCACCGATGGTTCCTTTGCGTACCGCACGCTTCCGCTCGCGACCACGCAATAGTTGCTCGTTGAACGCTCGGACGCCCGCCCGAACCGTATTCCTCCAGGCCGTCCGGTTCAACGCCAAATCTTCCCAACATCTAAAATCAATGTTACAACGTGAAAGACTTACCTGCACAACATCCTGGTACCTCCGCTTCTGGCCACCGGGATTTCGCTTACCTGACTTCACTTGTCCGTACAGTAACTGCTTCGGGATACGGTCATCGCCCATCCGACGGACGTGACCGAGCCAACGGAGCTGGTTCAGCATCAACATGGCTTCCATCCCGTCCATGTCCGCTCGCCGCATTACCTCAGTGTTCGGAATCATGTCCGACCACCGAATACCCAAGATGCGCCTCAGACACTGAACATGGAAACGGCTCAAATAGCTCACGTTCCGCTGATACAGTGTCCACGTCTCACTGCCGTACAGCAGGATAGACAGCACCATTGAGCGGTAGACACACAACTTCGTGGCCATTTTCAGGCTGTGATTCTTCCAGACACGCCTTTCAAGACGTCCGAAAGCAGCGCTAGCCTTTGCCACACGCGCTCTCAACTCGCGGTCCACGGACAGATCTGTCGACAAGTTGCTACCCAAGTAGCAAAAATCCCCGCAGCCATTCACAGTGTCTCCAGCGATGCGAATTTCGGGTGGAGGTACACAAGCAGCACCTCCACCAGGAGAAGGCTGAAAAAACGAATACGTCTTACCTGTGTTGATGTCCAACCCGAACTTCGATGCTGCCGAAGCGAATGCTGTAGCTAGACGTTGCAGCTCTTCTTCGCTGTGCGCTAGCAAGGCGCTGTCATCGGCGAACAGAAGCATCCGCATCCTTGAGGTCTGCAGCCGGGTTGAGGCGCCAAATCGTCGGATATTCAACAGACGCCCGTCCGTCCGGTACTCCACCTCGACACCATCCTCTCCAGAGTTCTGAAAAGCAACTGTTACCATCGCAGTCAAATATAAACTAAATAGGGCTGGGGCTAGAACACAACCCTGCTTCACGCCAGTGACGATGTCGAAATCATCAGAGGTCGATCCACACGATTGCACCTTCGCCTTCATGCCCGCATGCAACAATCTAACCATATTGACGAACTTACCTGGACATCCAAACTTACCAAGCACCGTCCACAGCGCCTCGCGGTTCACGGAATCGAACGCTTTGGTGAAGTCCACGAACAGGGCATACAAGGGCTGATTCCGTTCTCGGCACTTCTCCTGAAGCTGTCGAGCAGCAAACACCAGGTCGATTGTACTCCGACTCGACCGAAATCCACACTGCTCCTCGGGAACATTCATCTCCAGAACGGACGCATTCAGTCGGTTCAAGAGGATTCTGGCAAGCACCTTGCCTGCACAGCTCAAGAGGCTGATACCTCGGTAGCTGTCGGTGCATTGCTTGCTACCCTTCCCTTTGAACAAGGGTACGATGAGGGCATCCTTGAAGTCTTGCGGCATCACCTCGTGCTCCCAGATGGAGTGAACCAGTTGGAGCAGAGCGCGTTCCAACGCCGGACCGCCATTCTTCAGGATCTCACCTGGCAGCCCATCCTCGCCTGCAGCCTTCCCGTTGCGCAGTTGACCAATCGCCCTCTGCAACTCCAGCAAGTCGGGGGCGAGAGCAAGCGAAGATTTGACGTCCTGTTGCGGCAGACTGTTAACAGTCGCCCAATCAATTGTAGTAGGGCGGTTTAACAGGCTGCCGAAGTGTTTGCGCCATATTCCCATGATGTCTTCCGGCTGGCTGCAAGAACAACCGGTGTCCACGTCTACCAGTGCTTTAGTAGACTGGATAGACGGACCGAAGATCGCCTTAAGCGAATCGTAAAACTCCTTGTGTTGCCGACGATCTGCGAAGCCCTGCATGCGCTCGCCCTGTTTCCTCCACCAGTTGTCCTTAATTCCGCGAACACGCTCAGCCAGTTGACGGCGGATATTCCGGAACCTAGTCTTCTTCGCTCCATTGCCAGGGTCCATTGTGCATGTGGCGAACGCGGCATTCTTCTCTCGTACCAAGTTGGAGATAGCCACGTTGTTGTCATCGAACCAATCCGGGCGTTTCTTGCGCTCCACACCGATCGTCTCGGTGGCTGCTACCATAATCTGTTTCTTCAGTTGTTGCCACATACCCTCGGGGGTAGTGGGTACAGGAGCATTGTGCAGGCGAGCGACGACTGCACGTTGAAAGGCAGCCTTCGTCTCGAAGTTCTCCAACCTTCTGATATCCAGCTTCTGCCGTTGTCCAAAAGATCTACAATAAACGGACTTGCGTACATGGATAAACAATTTGGTCCTGACCAGCCTATGATCTGTGCTACATTCAGCCCCGCGCATCACTCGCGTGATGCGCACTTCACCAATGTCGCGCTGCCGCACAATCACGTAGTCAAGTAGGTGGTGGTGACCGCTTCGTGGATGAGTCCACGTCGTGATGTCGCTCGCATCCAGCTGGAATCGGGTGTTCGTGATAGCCAGCTCGTGAGTAGCACACAGGTGCAGCAGACGATCACCGTTCGCGTTGACTGAACCAATGCCGTAGGGTCCGAGGACTCCCGGCCAAGCTACAGAGTCGCGCCCAACTCTAGCGTTCAAGTCACCCAAAACAAACAGTCGGTCATTCACTGGCGCAGACCGGATTGTGGCGGACAGCTGATCATAGAACTGGTCCTTTGTATCATCAGTGTGACACATAGTTGGACCATAAACACTAACAAATGTAGCACACTTACCTCGACCGAGTCGCAGGCGCATCGACAGCATTCGGGGGCTGATGCCGTGCGGTTCGCCTATCATCAAACCATTGATGCGATCAGCGACTGCAAAACAGACACCATGCTCCCGAACACCGTCTGTCGGGTAGCCTATCCAGTAAAAAGTGTACCCGGCGCCTGCTTCCCGCAACTTACCTTGGTCTGCAAGCCTTGTCTCACTCAAGGCTGCTACGTCGATTCCATACCGCCGCAGTTCCATCGCGATCAGGGCGGTGCGTCGTTCCGGCCGTTCTGTGGCGCTGCATCGATCCAGCAGAGTGCGCACGTTCCACGTCCCAACCGTAAGCGTGTTGCGTCCACGGGCCTGTCTCCAGTTGGTCTTCTGGGCACTGAAACCTAGTTGAGCATTATCTGCTCGGGGGCTCGTGATTGGGGGGACGTATGAGGGTGAGTGTTTGGCAGTAGCATGTTTTCGCCTATCCACCCTGCCATGTGCAGCAGATAGGGCGACCCGGTTTATCCTGCGCGACGGCCGATGCAGTATACTATTTGATTTAGTTTGTATCGTTATCATTGTGAGTATGGGCTTCGGATACTGCCAGGACGCCCAGACCTGTGCAGGAGAGCGATTAGGGCCCTCATCCAAAGCCTTTGGCTAAAAAGCCTGAACCGCAAGGCAGCAGCTGTCTCACACACACAAACACAGACACACGCACACACACAGGCGACGGCATCAAACACCACTGTACACACGAACCAAGCAACCAGACACACAGTCAGTCCAGGCACAACGGAGCAACAACACAGTCTCCACGCACAACAAACGCACGCATCTGCTTTTTGTCTGGCTGCTCCCCATCGGCCAATCTGACAAGGTTGAACCACCAAGGACCGAAGTCCTAGTCAGCACAGCCCTACGGATCAAAACAGCACGCAAGCCTGACCACCACGCCAAGGTAGCAGAAAAGGTCAGGGCACGCTCAAGTACACACATAACCGCACACGTAATGAAGACACACTCACTGATAGCGCTGATTTCCAGTGGATAGGCATGTTATGCCTGCTGCAAAACAACTTATGTGGTTGACCAGAGTAAACAAATCCGTCTGAGTATGCTTTCTTTCATCATCACATCAACAAGCTCCTTGGACCCATACAGACTACATTTGCCTTTAGTTATAGAGGTCTGCATCCTGGTTATCGTAATCTGAAAATGTATGATGCGGGTAACCGATAATTAGCAAATAGTTAGGGTTCGTTGAGGTAGACCTGAGTTAACCGTAGCCGTAGCTTCACACGCTGCTGGTTCACTCAAAAAGAGGCACTATGCTTGAATATCACAATTGTTAGAACCCATTAAAAGATCATCCCCTTAAGCTCAACAGAAGTTTAGAGTATATCCATATATTATGCGTACCATGTTTGTCTGCCCTGACGTTCAGCAGCAATCATTTGTGACCGGTAATGCCCAAACCAAACCAAAGAAAGACAGTGTCCATTGCGGTCACTGTTTATAAGTGGCACCAATTCTCTGAAGTATTTTCGACATCAAGCGAAGCTTTCGGTTACCGCTTCAGAGGTTGTTTATCAGTTGGACGGTATAACACATTCACGTGATTTTAAACTGGTTCGTACCATCCTGTTGACTAAATCTAGCAAGTGTAACGCCCAGGAATTCGTTACCAAACCATCACAACTTTTAAAGAGATAAATGACATATGGGCACACTGTTAGTAAGTGGTAACATCTCGTCATATATCAATGGCCATAAAAATAAGGGGAATTTTGGTTTCGGTTTATGTGGTCACCACTATATATGCTGGAAGGAGGAATTGTTCTTTTTGTTTCCTGAGATTGATCTGGCACTCTTAACTTTTTTATCCTTAAATACGCTGGTTCACACAAGATTCATATTCTTCTGTGAACTCATCCACGGAATAAAATAGGCCAGCACTTCAGACAGGGATGCACATTTCTGTTTTGCCATATTTTCATAGAAGCGCATAAGCTTTTCACATCGCATAACGAAAATGATGTCATAAAAACCGCAGATTGTCGTGGCAAACCAAGAATTGTAAGCCAGAAAAACATCGTATAATGTGGTTGTGCTATTGAACTGCCGGTGTAACTGTATAAGATACCAGCTGTTGATGGAATTGACAATGCCCATTCGTTGAACCGTTTTCTCCTACTTCTCACAGCCAGTGGAGATAGCAGTGGGCGTGTTCACTCAGCTCACTGGTACATATACACAAAATTGCTAGCCTAATTTTCCCCACTGTGTATTTTGCTGAAATTAGGACGAGTTGTTAATAGTGAGTAGTATGGGCTGGCGTGATAATTGCTGCATACTTGTACACACGAAGGATGAGAATAGCTTCAACTCAGCTTCTCAGTGAAGGACTTTACATTGTCAGTTGTCAGTTGTAAACGAAGATAGAAGTAGCCCAGTGGATGTGGCTTTCTGTCAACAACGCATGGGTGACGGTCTGTTACCTCCATCTGGTAAGTCCGAACAACGTTGATTGTGCTTGAGTTTCCGATACTCGGTGTTTGTGACTAGCCTATACGAAATCCAGTAAATTCGTCTCTATGAATCAGGTTTTTAGTTCACAACAGCCCGTTTACCCCTAAAAATGTTGAAACTAGCTCCTTAAATCAGACAATTATATGATCTGACGTTTGTGTCTATGAAATATTCAATTAACACCCAAACACTTTACTTCTATCCTAGCGACATCTCACATGAAACACGAGGCTATTGGATCTTTCAAGATTAACTGCCCAGCAGATTTCCATGAAAGACGCATTTGCTTCACAAACTTGTAACTTTCTAATCCGCCAAGTTTATCCTGTTTGTTTCTTTTTCCGGAGTATTTAACTGTTTTCATTCGGTTACATCATGTACATTGTCGATTATTATTATAAAATATAACAGATTCGTGTTAGTTGCCTTCTGAAACCTTGAATCTAATTCTACCATCTTTTTGCGCGACAGTTCTGTTTTTGTGATCTAGACGCCTGGATGTACACCAGACGTTGTGCTGGAATATTGACTGCAGCAGCCTAAGCTTATCTGACACTGAAACTAATTTATATACTCCGAGCGATTTCGGCGCCAGTTAGTTAAAACATAGGTAACGTTATGCATTTTACTCGCCTATGCGGGAATAATAAGACCGCAATGCATCTCTGTCTAACGACCAGCGAATCCTCAAGTGAACAGCACTAGGGTATTTTTCAAATAAAGTAAACGTTGTCTGGAACACTCAAACAGCTATATTGAGTGAGACGAATGAATTGAATGAAGTCAGCAATAAATCTTGGTAGTGGTCGTACGCTCGAATTTTGAAGCTCCCGAAGGAGCGTGGCCAAATTCTTGTGGTATAGTGAGTTGCGTTTTTTACTGTCGTCTGGAAAGTAAGCAACAAGACTGCTATCAGCTTGTTAACTACCATATACATGCCTATTCTTCGACGAAGTTTGGTGTTGACATTGGCACACCCGACGACCCAGATCGGATCGTAGTTGTCTCAAGTGAACGGATCTAACAACTTGGTTGATAATGGGCCCACGGCTGCCTATATTCTGACTGCTTCACACTCCCTTTTGTGTCATAGGATGCACTACTATTAGTAACCGGAGTCGCGCCCCCTTTATGTGACGCTCAAATGTAACCAAGCATGGTTGTTTGTGACCGGCGGCGAACATGTGATCGGACGCCCGGTATAGTATTCTAGCGATGAAAATCGACTGAAAGAATGAGAAAACGTATTGGGTAACGCACTTTTAAAATGCACAGTACAAGCCTTCTGGATTTAGTCGCTCCCTAATGGTATCACACAAAGTCGACCATACAGAGGCCTCATTAAAGTGCAACCGATCGGTGAAGTCGTTGTCTATTTAAAACACAAGGTTTCACGCCATAGTGTTATCTTTGCCATCAAAAGACAGAGTGAACTATGCCTGTCTTGCTAATTAAAACCGGAACCAGTCCTTCGGTCACTAAGCCCCAACTATCAGTAAAAGAATATTAAGCCCTTATGAGCCACACATAAGGAATCTCTGTTGAACTAATTAACCCCTTACTGAGCTGTTGCAACATCGTCTGACACAGACTGGTCTTTCAGTAGACCAGACTATCACTCCTAATAAATGGAAGGTAAACACTATAGATTGACAAGCGAACACAGCTCCGCTATCGGACAACCTAGAGCTGTACGTTGCTAGTAACCAAATAGTCACTTCTTGTCGATCAGCCCTAAGAAACATACACCTGACCCCACTGTCAGAACCCAAAGCACTATATAAGAGTGTTGGGATTCGACTGTGAAACGGTAACATGCTTCTAATGATTGTACGCGTAAAGCCGTAGTTATGTAATGCCAGGTGAACCAACCTAGTTACTTCCTTCTCTAGGTGCCTAGACCCTCACCGTGATCACCGACTCTAATTTATCAGCGGTGGGCACTAATGCTTGACTGTCATATAGTGACCAAAGAGAAGGGCTCTAATTAAAATATAGATGAGGGGACATCTAAGTTCAAACAAGTAACACCAATGCTTTCGAAAATAAACGACCGGTTTTCTCATGTGATAGAAAATTCCACCGTAGTACCAGTGTCAGGAAAGGTACCAATTTATAAAAATTCCCCCTCATGTTATTGAAGACGTTCCGCTGAAACGTTTTAAGGAGAAGTCTAGCTATTTTATCCTATTATTCAATGTAGCTGAGGGGTAGCCTAGGTATGATAATTCGGACAAGCCCAATGTCAGGCCAATAACGTAGTGATCAGCTCGATTAATCAAGAGTCGGATCTTGGTTGTGAACAATCGACTGGCCCTAACAACGGTGAACCTCGAGTCTAGTGTTTTTTCCCGAAAGGAGCTAATCGAAAAATCTCTGAATCCGAAACCTGTGAACAGCTTAGTGTCTAATTTATATTTATGACAAGACAGTTAAGCCATTCGGACACACGTTTATGCCAATTCATCTTGGTAAATTAAGTGATGTGAATGCAGCCTAAACAAGTACAAATGAAGTAGAAAGTTCAAACATTTTGGTTCGTCGGCAGCGTCCTCAAAGCTGTGACACATCACCTCTGTGACAGTCGCTGTCACGAGTAGTGTCGTGTTACCAATCCACAGCGAAAGCTCAAAATTACATATCTGCTCGCTGCGACCACCGTTACTGGATTTCTCGGGTGGTGCTACCAGGCCAGAAACTAAAGTCAGCCACCCCAGCGTTTCAAACTGAGTTCCGCTAGTTGACCATCAAAGGTATGTACATCAAGATGGTTGGATGACCCTAGTTCTAACGATAGAGACTGAACTATTTGTATCCTATCGTGCCGGAATGGTCGTTACCTAGTTTGCCTCCAATGGTGGGTAATATTAGTCCCAACTCACTTACCTGTGCAGAGGGTACCAAAGAAACGATTCCTCCATTTTCCTATGAATTATTTTGACGGCACATCCCAAATATACCTGAAGCTAATTATCTTCTTTTGATTGTCTTCCGCGGTGATCTCTAACTGGTTTTGAGGTACATAGTGACTTTTGACTCACTATCGACGGGTGCTGTCGCAGTTGATAAAAGGTAGCAAGTAAAGTTAGTATAAATGGATAATATGCTAACTTCAACGGAAGTCGGGCGACTATATACCACTTAGTTACCGCATGTGTATAGGTCTAATTACCTTCCCCACAACTTCCACCATGATAATGTTCCAGACAATTTTTCACTCTTCTATGAAAGTTCCCCGCGAAAACCGTTTAAAATCGTGTAATTTTTGTGGGCACAAGATTACGTCTACTAACGGGTTGGTAACATTCACACTTGAGATAACCTGCTGCAAGCTTTCCAGCAACGTTTCCGTCGTATACCCCCTTAGTTAGTTATTATATCTGTCCCCTATTACCAACCTGACACCGAAACTCCGCCTCCGGGCTGTCAAAAAGTTGTCCATTGTGACATTTGGCGAATGCTTTAGAACCCTGGGTTTGTAATCCACTCATCCCGCTTAACTATCGCGTCGGTAATTAACACAGCTGTTCGGAATAATAATTGGAAGCTTCAGGTGTCTCTGCGATTTACGCCGTGACTGTCTAATTGTTAGTTGTACATTATGTAATGAGGATCACTTCTTAGTTTGAGGGTCACCGGATCGTGACTACTAGCAACAGAGAAAACGAGGTGTTGTTAGGTCGTTGCAGTTCAATATCTGCTTTCGATCGCAAGCGTCGGATCGCCTTAACAATCAAAAAAAGAGGCGGCTAGGAGGTAGACCTTCGGTCGTGAGTATTGAATGACTTCCGCGGCCTAAACTCTGAAGACGGAGATTTAGGAGGCTGGTCCATATGGTAGTATGTCAGTTGTAGTGTTTGCCATCACATGAAGATCAGTGTAACCACTAATAAGTCGTCTTTCTGCGTATTTAGTTCTTCGTGATACTGTAAAGCGCAATCGAAACTAGCAAGCGCGCGTGGATTGAATTTGAGACATTTAACAGGGCGTGCTACTGTGTTGTTAACGCCGTCTTGGTTTTCTTTTGTGTAATTCTTGTGCATGACTTACTGGGCCTTTGGCTCATGCTTGTTCGTGTTGTTTTCTTTTATAGGACTGTTGCTAGAACCCTTATTTCAGGAGACTGTTGTCCAGTGTCTTCTCGCCGCCCAAAGTTGACCCACAAGCGCAACGGGCAATTAGAGTATAAAAAAGCCAGCTCATATGTTACAGTATGCCTTGCCTTCGCTTGGAGACCTCAAAAGAGATGCCGGGTTATTGGTTTCAGTAGAGATTGGTGATAACTTTGAATGAGTTGCTTGCAAAGTAAGGAAGTCGAAAGCTGCATGTGGATTGTCGTGCAAATTCAACCTTGTTTGCCTTTGTAAAGCGACTTTACGTACTTATGTTGATGATTAGATTGCAGGCAGAGAGAGTTATGAATTACTTCTCATTCTATCCTTCCTTTCATCTCCGAATGACCCCTTGTTGCGGGTACATAACGTTTGAACTTTTGTTTCGTTCAATGACGTACGCTATTGATGAGAGTGACGACGATGGAGAACAGGTGAGGGTGATAAGGGTAGCATATGGTTTCTTGTGTTTCTCTTCATTTTCGTTTATGAAATATAATCAGTATCTGCGACTACTTAATATGGTGCTTGGGTTTGAGTAAATGACTACTTGATGGCTTTCCGTTTCCTCTGAGAATTCCTTTAAAATCACTTTTTTCTCAAGTACCCTAGTAACAAGTGGCATTATATATATATATATATATATATATATATATATGAATCTTACGATCAAATCCTACTTCAATAATGTTACCAAGTGTACCTTTTGTGTTATTTAAGTTGTGAATCACGTGGTTGCAATCAGTGATGCAATCAAGGGCTATCTCAAGGTCATGGGAATAGTGGCTTATTACTGACCTTATTCATGACCTAATGTGGTGAGTGTTGTACAGTAAAATAATTTGGAAAGCTGTGCTGCTAGTGATAATATTTTATGCACTTCTCCGTCTAACAGACGACAAATGATGTTGATGTAACCAAACGGCGTCATCTTTTTGCAATTAGTCCAGAAAGTATCGAATAGTCATGGAAAACAGGTAGAATTACAAAAGCGCGGGGGCAGTCTAGAACTACTCAACCACTTTTCTGGCCTGATGAATTAGGCTCGATTATTTTGATTTCCATTTGAACTTTCTATCTGAATTCATACATTTATTGAGGGACTTCGTGAACAATAACGTAATTTGCATTGGTTTATCTTATCTAATAATGTTATGTAGTATTCCGGGCCGCAAATTAATACTGCTGAACAATGAAGTGCCCACATGAGTTTCAACACTTAAGAATGGCGATGTTTAAGGGGACGTCCTAAAGAGTAGTCCTGTAAGGGAGGCAAAAACGAGTACGCGGAGCCGGCAATTCAATGGATGTGCAACGCAACCCACATCCTAAAGTACGATTTGTTCGTGCACTACATTGCATTTCCTTCTTAGCTTTATTAAATTGCCTTCTCTATTGTGCCTTGAAATGCGCTAGCTGGCCTGTGCTGTTGGCTGCATACGCTTCCAAAAGATCACGAAAGCATGGAGAAGGGTCTTATATTTCAGTAGATGTACCTTGTCTGTGACAGCAGTAGGTAGGCCCAAGCATCCCTCATGGCTCTAACTTGTCTTAGCCAAGTTGTTTTTTGGCTAACTATCAGCATTGTAGGCTAATAGTGCACGACGGAAACTACAGAAGTGTCCTCAAACCAACCCGAGCAGGTATTGTATGTTTTAAAGTGTCCAGCAAGGATGCAGTAGACACAACAAAACTAGTAATGTTCAGAACGATTTTGCGGAACAGTATGGGGACAAACCTCATCCGAATAATAAACAAACCGCGATCGTAACCTCTGTAGTCACACGGCATTGCACTCACACAAACATTATTCTCTTCAAACGACGACAGTTTGAACAAAGTGAACCCTGATGTGGGTGGAAGGTCCTCATTCAAGTGGAATACCACAACTCGCCTAGGTTTAACAAGCTTCAGTCACAAAGTCGCGAATTCACTAAAATTGGCTAAAAGTGGGATGTTTAGTAGAAGGTCAGTATTAACTCTGTTTTCTACAGTTCGTTCCCAAACTAGAGGTGAGTTACACAGGTGCTTCGTCCTAACTGGCAGTATTCGGAGTCCTTGCAAATCACACTTGCAGATATGGTTATAGGGACTAATAGATTATGCAATGGAAGTTGGTGTTCCTTGATCACTTGATCATCCCATTTTCCATTATCTTTTTCCTAGTGATATTTATCCTCTTACTTTATCTGTTCCCTGTTCATACGTATGAGTACTCATGCGCACAGTTTTCGCTCACCTCTCTCAACACACTCTCCGGTTTGCAAGTTTGTGTTTACTGTGTGCCTCCTCTTCCAGCTGTTCAACGGTGTCTGCCTTCTTCAAGAATTTGAACAGTATATATAGGGGTTTTCTGCATACGCCCAAATAACTTTTATCCATTTCATGCGACATCAAAGATGCATAAATACCGCACTACACTCAATCGGTTATTCTCCTGACGCCAAAAACTGCTAACATTTTATCACTATACTGTATTGTGTTCCACTATTTTATTGTATATTATAATATTATGCATTATATATTACGTCATCATATAATCATTGCATAATGTTATATTTCATTTTTCTGGATCATGCTCAGACGATAGCCTTTAGAGTCACTGAACTAACAAGTTAGCTTCCATCAAGTGTGGAAACATAATTAGTAAATTAAGCGAAGAGCCCAAAAGATTAAAATGGATTGATGCTTTTGGGAAGGATAGTCCTGTTCGGAGGGAAAGCTTTTGTGAGTGTTAACTGAATGTGTTAAGAGGCGCATCCCCTAACGAAGCGAATAGAGCAAATTGTGCAACACTGCTCGATTCGGAATTGTGATGTAATAATTTCTGAGACTGTGGAACCCTACAGGTAAAACTGAGTGTCAGCTGTTTGAAGTGAGTCGGAAGTTTTCCGGTTAATATTTTGTGAAATAGATTCATTGTCAAGCGAATAAGTCTGCATGATCCTGATTAGCCAGTCAGAATCCAGCTGTGTAGTCAGACGCCCGTCCGGTCCTACTGTATCTGAGCTGTATTTCATCGTTTGCTTGTTGACCTCACACCCTGCTTCAATCTAACGCCGCAACTACCCTACATGGACGATGAGTCTAGCCATAACAGCCTCTTGTGGGAATCGTCTACTGTATACATTCAGAGCCTCTGTGTGCTAGTTTTGGTGTTCACGTCTTTCCCTCAGATTGGGAATCAAGCCATTCGATCGAGCGTACACTTGTAACAAGACCCATCTCATAATATACACTTCCTGCATGAGTTCTTACAGGGTAAATATCAACAATGCTTACCGATGCACGTCAAGAACAACTTGATTGAACGGAAAGGAGTAGGACAGCCTTCATAAGTGCATTGCTAGACACTGCTTAACAGTGCGAACTGCCAGGACCAATTAGCTGGCCTACTCTGATGTGGAATGAAAAGTGTCAGGCTTGTGTTCGTCAAGACTTGAACTTTTACGCATGCACATTAGCTTCCAGATATTTTTTTACCTAGGCGCCCTTTGCTGCATACTATTCATTTTCTGATCGATCAGTTTTCACAAGAAACCGCCACACGTAACTGCTGTGCCACAGTGGATATAATCTCTCGTGGGTAGACGATCAACTAATGCTGTTTCATGCCAGATCTAGCTAACCTATACTAAGTATTTCTGTACACCTTGTTGTGCACAATGACCTCGGTCTACTTCGGATTCCTGATCAGCACAGTTCAACATAAGAATTTATAAGCGATCCGGTTTGTAGTAATGCAGATTCTCAAGTGAAGCCTCATCGAACCTAAAATGTACACAACAATATGTTCAAGTCCTGCCTTCACGAACGACTCATCGGATAATCCAGACACTAGTTCAGTCCAGTGAGAAGAGTCCCTTAATTATCGTAGTCAACCACTCAGTATATTAGCAGGTTTTCACCTGCTACCTTTTAAAGGAGTATAAATTCTTCCCTATATCCATCACATTGCTTTTCGAAACACGTAGCAAGCAGACTGTGAAGCAGTTCACTTCTCACAACTTTTTAGACTAACCGCTCGAGTAGGTGTATACGTATTTTTGCTGGGATATCGGTTGATCCGAAACTCTCCAGTTCATCCACAAAACAAAAAGTAGAAAGTAAGTATAATTACAGTAGTAAATATTGTTACAATTAAACTGATAATCGAATACAGGAAACGAGCATTGCTTCCTGCTCAATTGTCCTCAAATTACTAATGGGCTAAATAAGAGAACATCCTGTGTGTGCGATGTACGTGCACACTGACTAAAGTAGGTCACCCAACATCGTATTTTACCCCTCGTTCTCCACAGCAGCTTACTACCCACAAATATTACTTTAGACGACTTGTACTTTTTTACTGTACGATATCTGTAGATATCATGTTACGATCATCCGAATGTTGGCGGCATTAAGGGGAACCGATTCAGTGTTATTTATGTGCTTCGGAAAATGAATTTTCACATGTTGGAATCTACACATCGCCGCATCCGAATCATGAATGTATGTAGAGGTTTAAGACTGTGGTTCATTACTGGAAAAACCACATCAAAAATCGTCTGTGATCTGGGCCTATTCTACACCGAAGCCAACCAAACAATCGGTTGTCCATTCAGCCGGCTCGAAACAAACACATGTTCGCCGAACTGGCTTGTTCAGGAAACTGGCGATGAATAAGGTTGTCATGACAAGCACATATGGCAGAAAACGTCGGGGAAAGAGGCGTTGTTGTCTTGACGTATTCGTTTATATATATATATACATATACATATCAATGTTATCTGATAACCGGACTCCCACTCACCTGTTTGCTCGTGGGACCATCTGTGTCAGCACCTGGGTCACCAAACGCGTGTTTGTTTGTGTGTGGATTGGTATGTGCATGTCTGTCAAGCAAAGTTATATACTGTAACCACTTCTGTGGACAACTGGGCGATGGCTGCTAGGTGGGTCGTGGGTGGGGCTTGAAATGGTATATTCCCGTCACAGTTGGCCACAACAGCGGTACATTTGTACAAAACACATGGGAAATGAGGGCTGCAACTGACTGGTTTCGTTTTTGACTGATACGCACGAGGCCATTCAAAGCTGTTCAAAGGAATCTTCCGATAACTGTATTCGCACTGTTGAAATTAACCTGAATAGATGGATAGCCTAAAATCGATGCGCACAGTGAAGTACTGTCTCAGTTGTAGGCCAAAACCTCACTTTCGGTAGTTTTAGGGTGAATACTAAAATGTTAGTCATAATATCCATTGTTCAGAACAAGCTGTGAACCGAAACCCCAGAGCCGCTTGCCTTCCATAGGAGTGATGGTTGGTGAATGAATAAATGAAATATTTATTCCAATGAATAATCACCGTCCAAAGGGTATACCACTTTCTCCCCATAACACTTCGTTCACTGACACTTAGTCACAGGAAGGAATAGGTCCAATTTAATTAGTCAACACATTGAATTCTAACTATGTTCTCATGTACTACTGTCAGGTTGAATGAAAATGTCAAAACAGTCACCTGCAAATTCCCTATTACGGACAGTTGAAGTTTCGACCATCAAGACATTCGGTTACCTCAGCACTTGCAGCGTGAATAAGTGTGGTTTATTATGTATCCACGTATGCATGTGCTATCGGTTGTGCAAAAGACTTGAACACGTGTTGTAATCCCCATACCTCGGTCAACTGTTGTATGAACACTGACAGTTTTCAGGTCGGATATGGTCCTACAGATAACAGTTAACTTTCTCTCTTCTCTTTTAGCGTTCTCTTTATTGTTTGAATTTGCTGTTTATTTGAATGTGAGTGGTGCGTTCAGGCAATAGACTGCGATTAATCCAACTTCATCAGCTGGTTTTTACTATACGTATGTTTTATTTTTGAAATAAACGCTGACAGAAGTTTGATATATGATTCGAAAATTCAAAGGGTAAAACGGAGGCACTAGGTTTCTTTAATAAAACTGCTATTTTCCCCAATAATGTTGGACCAGTTTCAAAGGCCTTGTTGTCTGCCTGGAAATTTTACTGATTTTATTTAATTGGAAATACAATGACCCTTGTGCACTTTGTTCCCATTACGAATTAAAGACAGTGTCTAAAAATGTACACATCTGAGTGCGTATATCAGTTTCGCCTTGCCATTTTCATCCCATGATTACTTTTTAACATGAACTGTTTAATTATTCCCCTGCCACTGTACATACGGTTATGCTGTCGGTGACAGAACATCTAAAACCCCATAGAACCTGAAACGAGATGATAGGCAACATTCACTTAAAGCGTTCAATTTCTGGCAAACCCAGTTTCCGTATATGCAGTTGGTAAACGCTGAAACTTGCACAGAAACTGCTTTGTTTGTCCACAAACGCGAAAACTGCAAACACAATTCGATTCTTTTGCCACAGGTGAGGTATCCGCTTTAGGATCACGTCCAAAAATTATTAACACGGGAAAACAATTATTTTCAGTGGTAACCAGAACAGACGACATCTATACTTTGTACGCTCGATTGAGCGCATCTCACTAGTATGTCACTAGTTGAATGTGGCCTGATATTGTTTCCATGCGGACATGTGACTGAGAACCTTTGTAACTATGCCCTTCAGTTGGCAGTGGAGCGGAAACAGGCTGCCTGGATGGATGCATGACCGTGAATAACGTAATTGTCAGCATGTCGACAGGGGTGTAACCATGACGCTGACCGAAGTTCTTTCTGCCCTTTTGTGTGTCTTCGTATGTGGTTGTATCGCAACGGCCTTTCACCCTGTTCGACCAGGCACCATTTTTGGTACAGCTTCACTTCCTTACAACCGACGTTACAATGCCATCACTCACCGTTGTATGTCAGCGATGTTTTGAGCGGGATATGGACGCGGGACATCTGCACCGTCAAATATGTACGATACTTATGTTTGAGATTTTTAAAGTTAAAAATAGGACCGAAACATCCCAAAAATGCGAGAGGTCGAGAAGAGAATGGGTGGTATATAGTCGCACGTTGAACACTAGTTTGTGATGCCCTTAGGTATCTCTGCTCGCAGTCCCGCCGCTGCGGTAGTTCCATATGCACTGATCACATGACAGCGTTCGTGCTCCCAGGCTTACGCCGAGTTGTGGTAACATGGAGTAGCTAACGCATTCTGTACCACCTAGGTAATCGGAGTTGAGTCGAGTAGATGGGCAGCGCGGTTGTCACTACCAGTGGTTTGACAAATGATAAGCGGCTACGAGTTTGTTTTGGTTAGTCATTAAGCCTTGGTGATCGGTCAATTTTGTCGCACTGTGACAGAGGGCCCAAAGTCCGGAAAGCATTGGGACAATCACGTATTAAGGGACTCAAACACCTCATTATTCAATGGGGGATGGCGCTTTCGTACATGTAGCAAGAACGACGTGATTGAGTATGTGAAGTGCATTGATAATGCCGAATAAACGTGTTGCTAGAGAAGAGTACTGTTATAACTTAACATCTCATTCGTTACTCTGGGCCACTCAGATAAATCACTGGTCTTTTTAGATTGCTAACTTAGGCAGGATGAACGGAATTTGCCAGATTTACTTCCTTCACTGACCAGAACGCTTATCACATGTAAACCTCACTGAAGGCAAGTACGACTACCTCAGTCCGAGGATATAGGCGTAAGAGCTCCCGTAGAAATTTAAGCATCGTTCGGAAACTCATATAAACGAAGTGCTCGAAAGTATGACAAATATTCAGATATGTATTAATAACTAGCGTCACTATGCCCGATGTACGTCTTTACCTGACACATTTGACAACTTTTGGAGTGTTTAAAGTACCACCCACCATCTGTGAGGTTCATTATTTTGTCACATATATCTTGTGTGTACGTTTTAAGACTTCAAGTTGGACTTCAGTCAACATATCTACGTCGGCGGGAACAGAAGCTAGAAGCAGTATTATAAATGACTAAGGTTTGTGGATCAGTACACCAAAAAAATCAGTTCAATACAATACTACTTTCAAAATGTAAAGATTGCATTGTGGCGGAGTTTCGCCAGCGGCGAGTTTCGAGTTTTCTGCTCGGTTTTCAAAGCGGCGCGTGCGAGCTCCAACTATATGTGGGCAGTGTAAGAGTTATAACGGTGGAAAGTTGCCGGTCACTCACCAGGCACGGTTCTGAACTAGCGGACGAAATAGCTTGTCGGGTGATATCCCGACTAAGTGTTTGCTAGTTGGCCTCTCAGACAAAGCGATCAACTACGGTATGGCTACATGAAGCGAGTGGACCGTTGTTAGGCCGATGAGAAAGATACCATCATCCTAAACTTGCGTTTGACTACCCCTACTAGCCACGCTTCAGACCTTAATCAACCACAGATGTAACTGCGAAGCGCGTAACGGTGGAAAGATGCATCAAGTCAACTTAGGAAGACCTCTCCAGAATGAGGTCTTTTATTTCATTAGGCAAATGTTTTTGAGTAGAATTGATTACAGTTTCCCAGTATATCCTCTTATTAAAGATTTTTCCACCTTTATGGCCTTCCACTCAACCCGTGTATCAAGTTAAAAGGGAAAAAGTTCTTCGCACAGGATTCAGCTGAACTTTGGGTCGTATTTGCATAAGAATGACGTCGACCAAGAAACGTGGCTATTCTTAGTTGTTCACAATGTCTCGTGCAAACCGTATTGTAATTCTTATTCCATTATACAGACAAAAACCCGGGCCCTCTGGAAGTACAAACCTGAGTTCAGCTTCAGATTCATGCCACCGCAATATCCCACATTTGACAAACAATATTTTTAATACAAAACAGTTGGCATTTTACGTTAAGTCTGACAAGTTCGGCAGATGAAACCGAAGTGTTGTGAGCCAGGAACGCGGATGGCGCAAGGGTTGTTTACTCGGAAAACCAGTACATGGGTTACGCGTTTCAACATGACTACAAGCAAAAACACTCATCTGCGCAAGACACTGGCCTTAGAACGCCACTGTTGCTATGGTTGCCAACGCTCACTTCCTTAATGTACTAAGAACCATTTCGTGTGTTGCTGCACTTCATTGCCTATTCCTGTATGTCTCCCGCTCCTATTTCGATATGAAAATCCACGCTCCTGCCTCACTACTGAAGGCTTATTTATCATAGTTCTATACACAGTTCTAGTGAATTCTGAAAGGTAAGGTCTTGGCTTTAAAATATTGTTTGTAGTACTGAGGAAGCGAGCTTCCCAAGTTGTAAAGCTCATTTGAAAAGGTGCACCAAAAGAGATACGTGCCTTCAGCTTAAAGAATAATATACATTAGGAACAGTGCTGCGGTGAAGGCATTCATCTTATACCGGTTTACGAATTAGTCCTCAAGCTTTATATTTTTACTATCTTTCCCTCGACCATCAGACAAGTGTTGAGGCTGACAAGTATTTGAATCGCTCAGTCCAATTCAACTTCACACCAATTGTTCGAACTCCGACCTTTCTAAGTCTCCCGTCGACATCAGCTTGTTTCATCCGTGGAAGAATATCCGTCTCTACCACCTCCTCACTCTAAACGTGATGTCGTCTTCTATTGTTTGTGTTTCTCAGATGGGCAATGGTCACAAAGACTCCGTTACAATTGCCATGGTTACAACCGTCTCAGGAAATCGTCAATAGTGAATTAATTTTATTCGGCGGAAAATCCTCAACGCAAACCTACATCAGCCTAGTTCCACGTGATTCGGCTCTGATCCTCTACTTATGGTGAACATTGAGAAGTCCAATCGAACGTCGTCAACTTGGCTGACGTTATCCCAGTGTTTAAATTCACACAAACTTCGTCTACTAGGACAATCAAATTGACAATTACCATCGAATACATTGCCCGTGTCAGTGTTGTGTGATGTTTAGATTCGGCCTTACTGGCGATGCAGTAAACGTATGGTTTCTTCTCTCTCTATTTATATCAACGAAAAGAAACTAGTAAGTGTGAATACATAGGATAAGCCATACATTTACTGCCTCCTTACTAAGGCCGAATCAAACAACCCGACACCTTGGTCACGGCCGTTTATATATATATATATATATATATAGGCGTTGAGTGTAGAAAAAACAATGACAAAAGCACCAACGGGTAAACCGTAGTTATATATATATATATATGTACAGAGAGAGAGGGACAGGCTATTTGATCAACCGATTGGAATGAGCCCCCAGTGTTTCTTAAGAATTCACCAGTTTATTCAACCCACTTGCGAGGTGCTTATGGACGTCAATAATGAATTGGGTCGCAGTGTTGTTAGAGTTAGCAAAGGTTGGTGACTCAAATCCCAAATGCTTTTGTTGTCACAGGCCGAACCTCAGATAGATACAACACAGAATTCTTAGATAATGATGTCTTACATACACACATACCAACGGTAAACCTGAATAATGAGAAGGACTTTGGTAATGAAAACGGTGATAAGAAAGCTTATACCTATGAATATTCGTGTATGATGTTTATGAGGTAACTTCTTATTTGTAACCTGCTCTCTACGTTTGTCCTAGGGTGGTATTCCGACAAAGCATCAACGTAGGCTAGCAGAACAAAGAGGCGGAAATTATAGAGAAAATGATTAAATCAAATATCTTCACAAAAACTGTTTTAGTCACTTGTCTTTCGATTTCAACTAATGATAAGTTAGTCAGCAAGAATAGTGGAAATTTCTCTCACTGAAGCGTCACTCACCAGCAGAGATCGCTTCGGCTACCCTTTTTAGTGGGCTCCAATCGAAGGGACTGATGCACATTTTGGTGGTATGCTGACAACACTGACAAACGTAGAGACTAACAACAAAAACAGGTGAACAGAGATAGACGCATCTACTGATTTATGGAGGCACCTTGTGGATCTGGATAACTGTGGCCCTCGTTTACTGTCGCGTATATGCAAGTCGAGTAGATTTTTCGACACCTCGTCAGTAATAGCCGTGTGTACAGAGTGTGTGATACTGAGGTTACAGATTCCACTCCACGTTCTCGTGAACACCTCAGTTAAAATCCTCTCAGTTTTTATGGACGTGAGACTGCACTAAACAGGCATCACATGCTGCCATATATTAACGGCTCCGGAAACAAATGCTTTTAGGGGCAGTACGGGATTCGTTTCATTGGAAAAGTTGATCATAGCCAATGTTATTGCAGATCGCTATGTTCACGAGTCATTGCAGCATTGGAAGTGTACGATTCCAGCTTACATTCTAATAATTTCATTGTTATATTTTACGTTTGCTTTCATCAGCCTGAGAAGGTCAACCATATTTGTAACTTAAATATGTCCACTTCGGTATTAGTGAAGGCAGTTGCAAACTGTAGGCAAGGTTCTTTTTGCCTACTTTCGAATGTCCGGTGGAGAAAATTTGTAGGTCTAAGAACTTACCAGCAAAAGGTAACCAGTACTGATGACGTTTCACTTCTGACTCAGAAGCTTCATCAGACCATGATTCACCGCTTGCTACCAGCGGATCACTGCATGACAGTCAATTCACCAGCTGATCAACGGACCTTAGTAAAAAGTACCAATCTGCGACCAAACAACTAGCATACTTATTCCATTTTTGGGTAGTAGGCATTTGTGCATTGTGGTGCGAACATGTTGATCCTTCGGCCATGCTCGACGAATGAAAACCCGGTTTGCTTTGCTGTCGCCCATGGCGCAACCACTGGAGGAGCCACTGAACCGTACGATCTCATAGCAATCGACTATCACTCCATGCATGAAAACGCCGTGTGCCGCTCTACCAAGCTTGTTCAGTCAATTTCCTTTACTTCACTCAAGTGGACACCGTTAACTAATCCTAACATTTTGACAACGCCCGATCACGTGGACGCTGTGCGCAATTAAATTCGTTTGGGACTTCGACTGTTCTGATATCGAAGTAAATTAATGAAAGCCATTCATTTTTCGAATGCGAACTACTAGAAACTATTACCTATTCAAATGATACAATTGGTAAAAGAAATGTTTCTGGTCTTGTGTTTAAACGTCTTGTTTGATATGGACTTGCAAAGAAGGGATCCATCTCCACTTTAGTTCGCACTACTCAGTGAAACTCTCTTGGGATTAGTTTCCTCAAGTCGTTTCCGCAATTTTGAGCAAAATTAGAGGATAACCAAGGACACAACTGCCCTTTCATTCTTCCACCGAACGGGTTTTCCGTTTCCAAGGTACCTCAATCTGTGCTTCGGTTAATTACCCGAATACCCCTAAACTTTCGCTTGAGCTTAGTTATGATGTTTGTCACATATGCATATCCATAATCTGATTATAATGTTCGAGCTTCTCATCTGCACCTGTTGAAAGACGTCCACCTTATCGAAGAGTTTCAACGAAGGGTAGCAAGAAGTGTAGCGAGAAGTCGTCCAATAAAGCACAATCTTTATTGTCCAAATCGCCAGTCACATGCAACGCGCGATCTCTTGTTTATGAGTCATAATTCCAATCCACAACACCCCCGGTTTCCGTTCACACGTCGTGTGCACTTCTAACCGGTTTACGTGTGTGACCGGTGCCTTCTATCGGAGGGTTTTCCGCTTGCCATTCTTCGTCTGTTTGTCCGATTTCGTTGCGCGATGGCTCGTCCGGCTGCTCGTGCTGTCCGCCAT